>OX328130.1:56975253-57170171 GCA_946811695.1 Gonocerus acuteangulatus
CTCTCTCTCTCTCTCCTCTTTTCTCTCTGTTTTTTCTTTTTCTCTTTTCCTTTAGTTTTCCATTCACATTTTATCCCTTTCCATATCCCCCTCCTCGTTAACTCCGTCCAGCTCTTCCTCACATAATTTTCTGTTGCATTATGCTCGGTTTGATAAAAACGTCAGTATAGCAAAAAGAAAAAAAGTAATGAATTCTATAAAAATACAACATTCCACTGAATTTTAGATTTATATTATTAAAATTACTGTACTGCATTTTAACATTTTGACCGAACAATATAAATCATATCAGGACCTTAGAAGAAAAAGAGCGAATCTGATTTTCTTTTCCGAGTCAGAAAGATGTAGGTAACACGAAGCTTCGGCTTGTTTCTCTGGTTCGCCTTTAGTTCTCTCACAGTTTCAACATAAAGTAATAGCACCATCGTCTAAGAAAAAATCAAAGTCCGATTTTAAGTGCGAATCTCGTGCCTGAAACTCCTTTCCTAGCATTTTGTTACCCATAAACCACTCGTAAAAATTAAAAGTAAAACATTGAATTTCAATTTCATACTTTTTCAATAAGGTTTATGAATCAACATTCAATAGAGTAAACATTCACCTTTGTTGTCCTGAAGCACTTTCAGAATTTTGATTTCCCAACATCCGGATTTCGTGGTTCTCCCTTTCTCTTCCAAGGTCCTGATACAAAACGACCTAGAAAACCTTCTTAAAACAATGGAGCAATAATATATAAATATATAAATATATATATATATATATATATATATATATATATATATATATATATATATATATATATACACATACTATTACACATGTTTCAGGGCTTTTATCAGACCACATTAAGCATTCATGGCTACGGCCCTCTTTGGCCTTACGGTTTTAGATGCAAGCAACTTTGGCATCACTTTCCACTTTACTTGTGTTGATCAATTGTGTTTAATTATTTAATCCAGTATATAGCTGCTCTGAGACTCTGTATGTACTACATCTGAGAATTCGGTAGACAAGCCCGGTGCGTCGAGGTCAACTGATTTAGCCGTTGTTGCTCACTTCCGAGCAAGTGATGCTGACTGCTTCTGTTGAAAAGCCTTATGCATAAGAAAAAAATAAGTATAGTATCTCATGACAAGGATCTGTATAGTTGAAATCAATTGAGAATTTTACCACAGGAAAAAGCTATTTCGGAGAGAACATGTTTTAATATTTTGATATTTTGGGCGGAATGTCTATTGGGAGTGTGAACGAAGATATACCTTCCTCTCTATGTGGGTCACATTTAGTGCTTGAGCTTGGAAATGTCTCCAAAACTACTCCACTATCTACCACATCACGTATGATGGAGTGCAATCGTCTCCAAGGGCGTGAGCGGCATTCTTAACTTGTCCCTTTTCTGGGGACTTATACGAGAACGGGCTTATTGAGCCTGTCACCATACTTTTACCGAAATAGTGGCAAGTTTTTTTTGAGAATTGCTCGATATTATCAAATCTCTTGCTCCATTCTGCTATTTAATACATTTGAGTTTTGGGTTTCGGCAAAATATTATCTAGGCAAATTGTATGAAAATTGGATTTTTTTTTTCGTTAAAACAATTACCAATAGTTCATGGACCGTTAACGTTTCGCGCAAGCACATTTGAACCGTACGGTCAAAAACCCGCCGAGAGAAGTTTAGTAGGGAGAGCTACCCTATATAAAACCTTAATACATGTTTTAATTTTTATAGTTAAGTTTCACTTTCGATGTTGTTTGACCCATACCCTTTAACAATTTTACTGCCAAAGTATATTTCAGGATTCCTGTATTAAGTGAGTTACTAATAAAAGTCAAGAAAAATACTTCGAATTAACAATCAAATATCAACAATACCAAGTTTTCTCATAGGCAGGATTCGAATGGAATAAATGAAAGCTACATTCTAAGCAATATCACAAACTAGATGTTACCTTATTTTAGGCAGTCCATGTCATAGCGCTTGATATTATCGCCGCGTTGTTTCTTGGATTTTCTATATTATTAATTTTTTTTTATCAACTGAAGCTATCGAACTACATACTCTAATAGAAAAAAAAATAGTAAAGGTAAAGAATGTACCTTACCTTAGTACTCTACAAATGAAAACTCAATCTCAATATTATAATCAGCTACAAATATTTAATATTCATAATTAATGACTGAAATAATATGTGGTTTGTAAAGATATTTGTGGTTCTTTTCATGTACCTATGGATTTATATATTTATTCCTTCATGGGAAAAACTGAAGGAGAGCGTCCTCAGCACCGATTTTTTTTCTCACATTTTGTACTATAACGTATTTTGATGCACTAAACACGAGTCCGTTAAAAAAAAAGTTGCTCTCAACTAGGAAGGAAATTATTAAGCACTATAGTTCACTGTTATTGACGTTAAAGTTGGCGTAAACAGCGTATTTGTAAACACGCGCATGCGCAGACATCTAACATTGGGAAACAAAGAACTTTCATTTGAAATGTTGATAAACCATTTATAACCTCCATAACATCGGAATTCTATCCATAACAACGAGTTGGATTGACTATAGTTTTGATATCTTCTTGAGCGAGCGTAGCGAGCGGAAACGCATAGCACGTCTGCCCAAAAGTCTTCCTAGACATTCTTCTTAATATGCATTTTTACAAATACTTTGTTTATGCCATCTTTTATAACCTCAATAACAGTGAACTTTAGTGCTTAATAACCTTATTCCTAGTTGAGAGCAACTTTTTTTTTTTTTTTTTTTTTTTTTTTAACGGATTCGTGTTTAGTGCATCAAAATACGTTATAGTGCAAAATTTGAAAAAATAAATAATTGTGCTGAGGACGCTCTCCTTCAGTTTTACTCTTTTAAGATATGCCACATAGCATTGTATTCTTAAGAGATAGTCAGCGATATATTTGGTGTCGCCCGAAAGTATTTAGTTCATATTTCGTGGGACGTTAGTTTGCTGTCACATTGTTTTTAATTATGAGTGTGTATTGACCTGGCATATTGATCTGTTTTGTTTCGTCATAAAGTACGAGTGAGTCGGGAACGGCCTTTTCTGAAGCGTCACAAGACGCCTTCTTCCTATCTGTTTCTGCTGCTGGTCGAAGGCCATTCACTAACTATGTCCTTAGATTCGTGATTTTACACGCAGATGGTATCAACAGTAGTCGTCTCTTTTGAATTGCAGTTTTTCCTTTCAAAATAAGCGGTCCAATATTAAAGTGTTGAGGTAGTGCAGTTCCTCAAGATGAGCGCGGAACGTCTCACTTGTACTTGGTTCCCTCAGTTCTGCAGAGGACAAGAAGGAGGGACTCCGGGAGGTGTTTGGCGCAAAGATTTACTATTATTGTTTCCTTGGGTATTGAACCGTGTATCTTGGTGTGCGCGCGTGTCGGTTGGGTTTGGCGATTTTTCAAGGCCTATCCCACCCCCTCCCCAAATGGCGTTTCCTTATCGCCAAGGAGCTGTTCGACTGTGTAACGTCCGCACCACTGGCCCCAGATAAAAATGTTTCCCCCACTGTTTCCTAAGGTTGAGGGAGGTTTTCTGGAACATTAGATACCGACAGGATATGCTAGGATATATTGATGTTCCTTCAGAAATTTATGTCTTGTGATACATCCAAAAACTATAAACAAAGGAATTATTCGTCTGCCACCATATTTCCTTCACACTCAAAACCAACGTTCAATCCCTTAAAGGTTTTTACAATTGCTCGTGACGTAAGAACTTCATAATCTAGCCCTGAGGAAAAAATCAACTTTAAAAAAATGTGGAAAATATTTTACTCTTTTATATTTGTCATAAATATTTGACTCAGGTTCCTAAATAAATCCCCACTTTAAATAGATGGATTTTGCTAATTGTTTTAACCTCTTTCTCATTTAATTGGACAAGATGTATACCGATGTTTTTAGCACACTTACCAACGGCCCAATTTAGCTCCTATTAGTAATATAAATCTCTCATTTGCTCTGTATATTATGATTCCTTTGCAAGGAGACAAGAATTAGGTTAACATTAATAAGTTGGTCCGGACTTGAAAATTTTCTGGTAAAGAAAGCCACAAATTCTTATGTACCGATTTCACTAGATAACGATTTCGTCCGTCTGTCTGTCATGTTGTATGCTCAATTTTTGGAGCGAAAGTGTTCAAACAGGATCGATGAGGATTTGTCATTTAAAATGTCGACATGATTGCAACCTTACAAAATGTTCTCGGGATGTGCTGAAAACAAAAATACAACCTTTCAGACTATTTTCACTGAGCATATTTTGTTTCTTTACATTGCACGTTTCTTATTAGATTCGAATAATATATAGATGTTTATGATGTGATCAGATTAAATTTATATTATAGCATGGAGTCGGGTCTTATTTTATTTCTTATTTAGAGAATGTAGTTAAGGGGGAATAAATTATCACTATTATTTCATGAATGACATTTTAAAGTGAACCACCAATACAGGGCTAATTCCGCTGAATAATGAACACTTCTTTCCTTTTGTTATAGAATTGTGTTACATATTTTTTCGTGTCAAAAGAAGATAAATTGAACCCACCTTCCTACATGAATGAGCAACTTTTGGCGAAGTTCATTTTTGGTGCCGTGTAGGATTGATAAACATTTGAAGAAAGTTTTCAAAAAAATCTTTTATGAGATCAATCTCAATTTAAGCTTTCATTCATAAAAGATGCACATGCCATTTTAAAATTTATAAAATAAAATGTTACTATAAGCATTGTAGTAAATCCGTAATAAAAATAACATCAAACACATAGAAGATTCTGTGGAGAATTGATCGTGACGCTCTGTTAGAGAAGGTGCTATCAGGCATCTTCTGTTCTGACAAATCTGGGAGAACAAACGGCAAGACGCATCAAATTGACGAGCATACAAGACACACAAAGGGAAGAATACAAAACAATGGGATGTCGATTTGTAACATGTTTCTTACATGTGGAACAAATCTTCTACATCACTTATGTGATTTATGTAGTCAAGTAAATTGTTACACGAATGATATTTCGATGTCGTGCTTTAGGGTACAACAGTCGTATATAAAACCTATTTATAATTTTAATATTTAAAATTTGGTTGTATTAATTAAATTAATAAGTATCTAATTTTATAGTATTATTATGTTCTTGAAAAATTTAGTAACGGCCCATTTATTAACATACCAAACATTATCCCTATCATTAATTAACTATATTTATAAAATATTAAAATAAATCGCACATTATTTATAAATTAATAATTATAAAAAGGAAAGCAAATTCATCAAATAGGCTACAATTTTAAGAAGTAAAAAGAGTTTTTCTCTTAAATTTTGTAATACCTGCTCCTGTTTAGGTAAATATTTATTACCACCGCTAATATTTTTCCAATATTTTTACAAGAATACATCGATTCCAATAATTTGTCATGCTGTTTCTGCAGTTTCGTTGAAGAAGAACAAACATTTGTTCCTGTATGTGCACACTTGCATTTTATTCAGAAGTGGTGTTCCGATGTACGCAGCCACTTGAAACGATTTTGCTTTTTCTCTCTGTATATTTTTTCTACGTTTAGGGATGAAATATAACTAGTTTCATTGCAAAAAAAAAAAAAGAAGAAATTTAAATCTTAGTGTGAGAAAATTAACAAAATTTTCTCGAATAATGTCTTGGCAGACTTATTTTTATGTCTCTACCTTCGAACAAAAAGGGCCAATCTCCACAGCAAAACTGCACTGTCAAAAGGAGTTTTGAAAAAAGTCTTCAAGTGTTCATCTACTTTTCCTGTTGGGCATGGAAAGTTACTATCCTGAAACTTCATATCACCGGAACAAGCTTAGTTATATCTATTCAGAACAAACTACAGACAAGTATTATGAATATATCTACACCTTGGAACAAAAGGACCCAATGTCCAAAACTCTGAAATTTAGGTGAACTGCACGAGTGACATCAGGGTGGGATAAACATAATTGTTACAAGGGCCAATTTCTTCAAATTGTTAGTTATTGAGGAAAAGAATATTTTTATTTAGCATTGGCCCTTGTAACAATTATGTTTATCCCACCCTGATGTCACTCGTGCAGTTCACCTAAATTTCAGAGTTTTGGACATTGGGTCCTTTTGTTCCAAGGTGTAGATATATTCATAATACTTGTCTGTAGTTAGTTCTGAATAGATATAACTAAGCTTGTTCCGGTGATATGAAGTTTCAGGATCGTAACTTTCCATGCCCAATAGGAAAAGTAGATGAACACTTGAAGACTTTTTTCGAAACTCCTTTTGACAGTGCAGTTTTGCTGTGTTTTTGAATAAACCTTTTTTGCTAGTTTCGACTTATTGCTAGTTATTAATCCTTTAGTATGGTATCCAACTCTCATATTTTGTTATGATCTAAAATAGCAAGAAAACGACAATTTCGGCCGGAATATGTACTCTCTGGAAAGGGAGTTTTTAGGGTAATCGCCAAGTCTCAATTTCGCTAGTAAACAAAGTACTCAATGCAGAGTTTAGCAATGTACGAAAATACAAATTCTGTAAAATACGTAATGACTCTACACTTGTTGAAGGCATTACAACCGAGAGTCGGTAGGCTTGGATATTAATTTTCCCTCCCCCCTCCCCAATTGTAAAGAAAATGCCTAAAACATGAAAAACGTTCCTGACGAGGGGGTGTTAGATGAAGAGGACGGAGGCACGGGAGTTGTATACGACGGGCGAAACGGCGGCAAAAAGAGAAGGAAAGGAAATTGAAAAAGCATGTTGAAGGCCTTGAAGGAGTGGGAGAATTGGAGGGCTCTAAGTGGAAAAAACTCAAACAGCGAAATTCAACACTTCCCCTCTTTAGAGCAATCCCTCATTTTAAAGTGCTCAAGGAATTCTTAATCCTTTATATCTTTTTTATACATATATTCCAATTCTATGAAAGGGGGAAAATTAAGGGAAAAGTTATTACGAAATGAAACTCTTTCATATAACATCCCTTTTGCACCCAAACAACAACTCTGGGTTGTTTGCAACTCTTCATTATTTATCTTGTATTAAAATAAATAATTAAAAAATATGTATTATACTAAAAAAAAAATTCATCTCCTGAAATTCTTTTAAAAATAAAAATTCCCCTTGAAGGAATTCCGTAAAATTTACACTTCGACTTCGTAACTTCTATAATAATTAGGAATTACGCTCGCTAGAGAAACACGAATAAGTTGAAATTTAATGTGGGGTAAGCCGCATCATGGTGAACCGATATTGCAGGTTAACTCTCTTAAACTCGAATGTTATATAATTTTGTTGAGGTCAGAAGTGGGGAAACTCTGTCCAAAATGTGTAAATGGTCCTTAACATGTAATGTAGTGTTTGTCATATATTTAAATTTGAAGATTCAATCTGGTGGTTCAAATATAAAATTAATTTGTTAATAACAGTTATTTTCAGCAATTTTATGCCATAGAGAACGCTAAAATACAACTTAATTGCTGTTATTCTGAAACGCTTATCCTTTTGTCCAAAAATTTGAGTTGTCAAACTGATTTAAACCACATTCATTCTCAGCCCCTGAAAAATATGTCCAGCTAGATTCCTAGGGTTTATTGACTATAACAGTTCTCTACTTTTTTTTTTTTAAAGGAGATATTTAGTTGCATTGCTGAGATTCTCATTTTTAACTAGCTTAGGTAAGTTGCTGAAAATAAAGGTTTAGGAGAATGTATAGAATTTCCTGCAACTTGCTGTCTCAAGAAGCAATGATATGTCATTTTTTAAAAACAAGTTTTGTAATTTAGATAATGAAATTTAAATGTACTTGAAATATATGCAATGGGAAAGTTTGGATTTAATTCTGCAATTATCCATTAAAAAGCTTTTATATATATAAAAAAAAACCGTAAAAAGATCCCAAAGCTGCCTTCGGTTTTCGATTTTGAATAAGAACTCTTTGCAATCCCATAACCAAACTTGCCATACAAATTAGTGAAGATATGACCCGTTATACATAATTTTTTAAAATTTTAAGTCAACATTTTATTTTTGATTTTCGTAAATCATGTAATGCACGTCATTTAAAGGGCATATAAAAAGCTAAAAGTTGACACATTTCCCATGTTTTTTTTTTTTTTAAACAGAAGAGGAGTTATGACCATTTAATATCTGAAAGGATGCAGTAAAATGGTGCGTAGATTTGACATCAGGTCTTATAAAAATCGAATCTTTCTGTTTGACCCTTGGTCGTTACCTTTTTTTATTTCAATAGATGTTTCGATTGCTAAGGTAGGTCTCTAATTTACCCCAAATTAAGAATTTGTAGTTCTTAGTATTCGCATGTTTAATTGTACCCTCGTTTCGTTTATAGTCCGACCTTGTGAAGATTTAAACCGTATTAAGATGCTTCTACTGGCAGTAAATATTTTTTATATATATTTTTTTTAGCCAAATATAATTGCTTATTCTAAGTTTCGAATTTGTTTTATTGCCTTCTGTTTCATTCTTTCTAGTAATTTACGGAAGAGCAATTATGTTGATAATGCTAAATGCCTTCCGGATTTCCCCATGTTAAAATCATCCCTGTTGAAAAGGTATGATTTCATTTTATTCTTACAGGAATTGTCGATTCCGTTAGAATCAATTGAAAAAAGAATTGTGATAGGGTGAGCATGACTTGTCACTGGAAACCGACAGAGCGACTTACGGAAAAGAAGAAAAAAAACCATTGAGGAAACATGAAGAAGAAAAAAAGAGAAGACAATTCAAAGACCATGAAACAAAATTCACCAACCAAGAGTAAATACAGTTATCTTCGAAGATGCTTCCGTTCCATGGGGCCTGCAGGTAGTAAGGCTCAGATAGATTCTTCCGTGGACTCCATTGCTTGTCATCAGCCCTTATCGTCGCCTGACCACTGCGGTCAGTAAGCGGATCCAATGGACTTAGGATCTGATAAGCAGAGTCCCAACCTATTGACCCTTCCAACTGGCTTATTTCCGACCGGTCAAAGTAATAACATATCAGTCTAGAGAGCTAAAAAATATACTTTCACCAACAACTTTTCAATTGAGGAATTTCGGGGATTTTTTTGTTGTGACGAGAGCAACAAGCGTTGTTGTGTGCTAAACAAGATGGAAATCATTGCATTATTTTGTTGGACTAACCACCTCCCCTTTTCTGATGAACCGATTTTCCTAGACCAATCGTTTGTTATAAGGATAGGCAAAGTTGAGCCTAAATATGATAATAAATGTATTCGTACTTCACGAATTTATAAATACTTATATAAATAAATTCGTATTCATAAGCATGAATAACAGTTTATTTCATTTGTATTCACATGTTTAAATACTAATGCAATTGTATAAAAAAATATTCCTCTAAATTCAAATTAATTCGTTGGAAAAATGATAAATATTCGCAACAAATATGACTATTAAACAAAAAATGAAAAAAAATAAAAACTGTGACTTTTTGCATATTTAAGAAATCAAAAATAAAATTGAAGACAATTTTTGTATTTCATTTATGTAGAATAGGAGCAACCTCAGTATATACATATAATAAACATACACATTTTGTTTATTTTAAACAGGATACAAAAAGTCGTAACTAATTTTCTTTTTACGTCTCTTTCTTATTTATTTATTTATAAGCTAGCCGTTACCCGGCGTGCCATGCTATACCTACTTTCTGCATATAGAAAAGCCTAAATAAATTAGAAACCAAATAAGTATTATTAAAATGTAATAACACGAATCTGTAACTGTTATGAACCCGTGGCCTCCCAACTGTGAGTCCTAGACGACTTTGACCTAACCTATAACACCCCCCGTATCAAGACATACATGTATACCAAGTTTCGTAAAAATCGGACGAACGGTGTGGATTTGTATAAGGGACAAACATACAGACAGACAGCTGGTAGACGTTTTTGACTTAGCCTACGACACTCCCCAGATTAAGATCTACATGTGTACCGAGTTTAGTCAAAATCGGACGAACGGTGTGGATTTGTATAAGGGACAAACATAGAGACAGACAGCTGGTAGATTTTTTTGACCTAGCCTAGGAGATTTCTCGTACCAAGACCTACCATTATTCCAAGTTTGGTCAAAATCGGTCAAACGGTGTAGATTTGTTTAAGGAACAAACAAACAGACAAACAGACAGACACGTGATTTATATATATATATATATATATATATATATATATATATATATATATATATATATATATAGAGAGAGAGAGAGAGAGAGAGATAAATAAAAATAAATAAATATTTCTTGAGAATTTATTGGTATTTAGAGGTAACTTTCTGTATACAATTGTATTTGTATTTATACGCAGAAATACAAATAAATCTGTGTTCACTGTTATGAATACGAATTTATTTATATTCGTATTTAGTAATAAATGATGTACGAATAATTTTGTATTCATATTTATAAATAGAAATGCCCGATTCTGGTTATAGGACTGCTTTTTTAAATATATGCTAAGGTCCATGGTAGAAAACTAAAATGTATTCCCCTATACGAACAAAAACAGATAAATAAAATTTCGGGGTCCAATTTTGGTATCTAGTAGGAACTTTCTGTAAGGTTTTAAAGAAATATTTCAGAAATTCATTCCGGATTAACATCTCAATTGAAGCTTTCATACATTGCTAAAAGCTTGAAATATAATTGACTAGTAATTGTTTATTTCTAGCTAGGGTTACAAATTAAGTTTAAGATTAATAATATATATAGACTTATAATATAATATATAATGGACTAGATGTCGATGCGCCGTAAGAAAAAAAATATTAAATAATATATATATATATATATATATATATATATATATATATATATATATATATACATATATATATATATATATATATATATATATATATATATATATATATATATATATAATCAATATTTATGGTGATATAAGAACTAATTTTATTTATTAATTCTTTCTAAAGTATTTGGTTTCCATGGATAATGCTAGTTATTACGGTGTACTCTACCTGTAGCGTTAAGGATTACATGATGACGGACAAGCGAAGGTACCAAACCGTGAAAGCTTGTCTGCATGAGCAGTATGGTTTTTTCATGGTCTACAGACCGTGGTAATGTCTCGAGATTATATCACATTAGCAAACAGGTTACAAGGTGTTAATGTGCTCTTCTGGACATACCCGCTTGTCGGTAAGCTACACGCTGTAGCTCAAGCGTGTCTTCGTGGGCTCTGATTTAGTCACGCTACAACCCATTAGAGTTTATGTAATTAATTTTTTTTTTTTTTTTTTTTTACAGAATTTCATAACCTGTTATTCGTTTACATCTGACGTTTATACATAT
This sequence comes from Gonocerus acuteangulatus, assembly GCA_946811695.1. Classification (NCBI taxonomy): domain Eukaryota; kingdom Metazoa; phylum Arthropoda; class Insecta; order Hemiptera; family Coreidae; genus Gonocerus; species Gonocerus acuteangulatus. Next base: position 56,986,605 of record OX328130.1, read on the forward strand.
TTTAATGCTTCTAGGCGATTATTAATTTATTGAGGTCCCTAATGTTAGCGATGCAACCCATTTGACAGGTGATAGTAATATAAACAGTTAGGTCAAGCCAACAACAAAAAAAAAAATGTAAAAACCAAAATCAAAAAATAAAAATAAAAAAGGAAAACAATAGTAATAAATAAATAAAAAAATTTTTACTGTTCAGTATATAAGTGTACAGTATCACCCGTGCCACCTCGCTATGGAATTCCTTACCTCTGTCTGTCCGCCATTCTACCAACCTTGAAACCTTTAAATCCCGACTCTTCCACCACCTTCTATCCCTCCAAGTTTTACCCAACCCCTAGTCTATATTGAAGCTGTACACTATATACTGATACTGATAGCATTTATAAGTTTTTAAGTTTATACGTAAAATTCAAAATTATTTTGTAATTTCAAAATTATTCCTATGGGACTTCTGTCCCGGAATAAGAATAAAACTTTTCATTCATTCATTCATAAGTGTGTAAGTAGTGTATATCGTGGGGAATATTTAAGTTATTATTTACTGTTCAGTATATAAGTGTGTAAGTAGTGTATATCGTGGGGAATATTTAAGTTATTATTTACTGTTCAGTACATAAGTGTGTAAGTAGTGTATACCGTGGGGAATATTTAAGTTATTATTTACTGTTCAGTATATAAGTGTGTAAGTAGTGTATACCGTGGGGAATATTTAAGTTATTATTTACTGTTCAGTATATAAGTGTGTAAGTAGTGTATATCGTGGGGAATATTTAAGTTATTATTTACTGTTCAGTATATAAGTGTGTAAGTAGTGTGTATCGTGGGGAATATTTAAGTTATTATTTACTGTTCAGTATATAAGTGTGTAAGTAGTGTATATCGTGGGGAATATTTAAGTTATTATTTACTGTTCAGTATATAAGTGTGAAGTAGTGTATATCGTGGGGAATATTTAAGTTATTATTTACTGTTCAGTATATATGTGTGTAAGTAGTGTATACCGTGGGGAATATTTAAGTTATTATTTACTGTTCAGTATATAAGTTTGTAAGTAGTGTATACCGTGGGGAATATTTAAGTTATTATTTACTGTTCACTATATAAGTGTGTAAGTAGTGTATACCGTGGGGAATATTTAAGTTATTATTTACTGTTCAGTATATAAGTGTGTAAGTAGTGTATACCGTGGGAATATTTAAGTTATTATTTACTGTTCAGTATATAAGTGTGTAAGTAGTGTATACCGTGGGGAATATTTAAGTTATTAAGTTGCCTGCAGTAATTTTCTCAAATTTATGGATAACATATAATTCAGTATTTTTCAATTCTTTACGTCATTAGTTTTATAAGGGTGTTAAAGTAACAAAAACAAAAAAAAAAATGTTTTAATTCTTCGAAAATAAAATTGCGGCGCTGTTTGATGAACGGACACCCACTTTTTTAACGGGCGATAATCTGCGGCGGCAATTTTCAATGTATAACGAAAATTTTAAATTATTTTGAAAGAAGAAGATTAAATGGACGCCTTTAAACGGAAAGGAACCAAGCGCCATTTTTAACGAAATTGAGTTGTTGATGCTATCTTGTACAAAATTATAGAATTTACCTATATAGTAATAAAAAACTGGTTAAAATATATTGTAGTCATTAAAGCAAAAAAAAAAAAAATACCAAAAAAATAAAGAAAAGTGAAATGGTGTATCCAGTATACCCAGGATATGCGGTTTTCAATTACTTTTAAGCCCTCTTTTTCATTGAATCAATATCCATTATCCTTGCTCAACATATGAGCCTTTAAGTTTGGCTTATTTTCATTACTGGAATCGAACTCAGCTAATAAATGAGGTAAAATGAGTAAAATAATATTTATTTTATCTTTAAAGAAAAGGCATCAGCCCTATCCTGGCTAGAAAAGGGTGGTAATCAGCTGATAACCAGTCCCAAAATTCGTAGTTAATAATAATGGACGTTAAAATTTAAATAAATAAATAAAATAATATTTAAAATATCTGAAAAATATACAGTAAATAAATTAAAGTGTGAATCGTAAACTAATTATAAACATTCTAAGACGGTACTCAAATATATTATTGATCATAATTTTAGAAACTGCAAGAATTGTACGCATTGAAATAAAATATGATGACTCTTGCACTTCTATATCTTTACGGCAAATAATTTATTTTATAATTTTTTTCAATGCGTCTGCATCCAGGCCATCAGGGGCGTGTCCTCTATGCCTACTGGGCAACGTTTTGGCCTCCTACGATGTTCTACAAGAAAATAGAATATGTTCAAAATAACTTTTATCAAACTGTCTGTAACGATTAAAATACTTAGAATTAATATTATAATAAACTAGCTGTTATCCGGCGTGCCGTGCTACACCTACTTTCTACATATAGAAAAGCCTAAATAAATTAGAAACCAAATAAGTATTATTAAAATCTAATAACACGAATCTGTAACTGTTTCGAAACTGTGACCTCCCAACTCTGAGTCCTAGACGACTTCGACATAACATATAACACCCCCCGTATCAAGACATACATGTATGCCAAGTTTGGTAAAAATCGGTCTAACGGTGTGAATTTGTATAAAAAGAAACAACATACAGACAGCAGCTGTTAGACGTTTTTGACCTGGCCTATGACAATCCCCTGATCAAGACCAACCTGTGTGCCCAGTTTGATCAAAATCCGTCAAACGGTGTGGGTTCGTATAAGGGACAAACATACAGACAGACAGCTGGTAGACGTTTTTGACTTAACCTACGTACGACTCTCCCCAGATTAAGATCTACATGTGTACCGAGTTTAGTCAAAAACGGATGAACGGTATGGATTTGTATAAGGGACAATCATACAGACAGCTGGTAGACGTTTTTGACCTAGCCTACGACTCTCCCCAGATTAAGATGTACATGTGTACCGAGTTTAGTCAAAATCGAATGAACAGTATGGATTTGTATAAGGGACAAACATACAGACAACCAGCTGGTAGACGTTTTTGACTTAGCCTACGACTCTCCCCAGATTAAGATGTACATGTGTACCGAGTTTAGTCAAAATCGGATGAATGGTATGGATTTGTATAAGGGACAAACATACAGACAGACAGCTGGTAGACGTTTTTGGCTTAGCCTACGACTCTCCCCAGATTAAGATCAACATGTGTACCGAGTTTAGTCAAAATCGGATGAACGGTATGGATTTGTATAAGAGACAATCATACAGACAGACCGCTGGTAGATTTTTTTGACCTAGCCTAGAAGATTTCTCGTATCAATGCCTACCATTATTCCAAGTTTGGTCAAAATCGGTCAAACGGTGTAGATTTGTATAAGGAACAAACAAACAGAAAAACAGACAGACACGTGATTTATATATATATATATATATATATATATATATATATATATATATATATATACATATATATATATATATAGATTGAATTAGTCTTGTACATATTTTGTAAATAGTAATTTCTGAGGAATATTATTAAAATTTTTATTTATGTTATTTCAGTTGCTCTTACGAAGTAATTTCTTATTCTTTTGTTATCTACATGCAATAAGGGCTTTATTTATCGATTTATTTAAATAAAACTAGTATAAAAAGGAGGGGGAGGGAGTATTTTTTTACTCGATATATATTTGTATTGACATTTTTATTCATATTTTACAATATATGTCCATTATTGAGGGTTTAATTCGTCTGAATCCATATTTACTGAGAAAAAGGGTTAATTCATATATTTCTTCATCTATATTTGAAGAGGTCCCAAATATTAACACAAGCCTACTTTATGAGTAGCTTTGTACTGCTCTCCAAAGAGGAAAAATTCCGAGTTCACATATTTACTTTAATTTTGACCCTACTCGCTGATAAAACGTCATTCAGTAAAGAACAGAAATTATATTTAACAAACTTGCAATATATTCCTAAAATATGAAAGGTTTTTAAGTGAATTTTTATAATAAAAAAAAAAAATAATTCTTTAGCATTCGTCTATAGCCAACGTGTGTGTTTCTAATCAATGCTTTGGAGATGCGGCTCTCTGAAAACTGAACGTTAATATTCCACTAGGCGGGATTAAATTTAAATTCATTCTCCTTTCCCGAACTGACGGGTTGATCATCCCCTTGTACATCTCGTATTAATAAACTCTCACTAATGAAGGCGTCAATATGTATTAATCTCTTACTGTGAGGCCGCCGGATGTTTGCACAAGTTATATTACAGCCAACGGCCATAGCCACGTTGAATACACCGGTTTCCGTAGATCACCGAAGTTAAGCAACGTCGGGCGTGGCCAGTACCTGAATGGGTGAACGACCACGTGATGTTGGCATTATAAAAGGGTGGCAACCTATAGATAGCCCGGCGCTAATGGCCAAGTTGTAGATGCGCCGTAAAAAAAAAAAAAAAAAAAAAAAAAAAAAAAAATAGTTATATTACAGCATAGGCAGCTTTTTGCTGTGAATATCTCGATTGAGAGTATTTTTTTTTTTCTTACGGCGCATCTACATCTAGGTCATTAGGGCCGACATCCAGGGTGCAGCGAGGAATTTTCCCAGCGAGCCCTGAGATGAGAAAATTCCTGCCGGAGGTGGGAATGGAACCCACCATCTCCCGCTTATGAATCCAAGGCGCTAGCCACTAGACCACGGGAGACCCCGATTGAGACTATTATATATATGTTTACTTTTAAACTGCTTCGCTGGGAATTAGATGTGTTTTCTGCAACTCGGCTTCTTTTTCCAGCGGTCTTGCTACTCCTTTCATCGCAATATTTCGCCGGATTCCTCTCCGGCTTCTTCTGGCAGTCACTCATCCGGCGAAATATTGCGATGAAAGGAGTAGCAAGACCGCTGGAGAAAGAAGCCGAGTTGCAGAAAACACACACACACACACACATATATATATATATATATATATATATATATATATATATATATATATATATATATATATACACTTCGGAGAATCAAAAAATACAGTTGACAATAAACGCGAAGTAGTTCACGCCCGATTAAGGATTGGACATACTCGGCCGACCCATGCATTTCTTATGAGTAGACATCATATAGAAATATGCAATATATGTGACGAAGAAATTACTCCTAGGCAATGATGACCAGTACATAAACACTATACTAACCTACCTCAAAGACACAGGACTCTACAGGCTAATTTGAAGATGATCTGCGCTGTTGACTCAAAAAATATTATATTTTCATCAATATTAAGCATTATTTTATTTTTTATATATAACTACAAAAACCATGCTGATTCCCTAAAATAAGAGGTTCAGAGGATACTATTATTTGTGATATTTCCATTTAAGCGGGGCACTCATACAATAAATAATTATATAATTATTTTAGTAATATTAAAAGTTTATCAATACTGCAATTCAAATTATTCCCAGCCCAGAAAACTTTTGGTAAAAAATCTCTCTGTTGTTTTACTTAAAGGCTTAAATTGTTTTTATACTTAGCTTTGGCAAAGTATTGATAAATATTGGACGCTATATCCCTTGTGTGACCTCACAAAGGCTTTCTTAGATATTTAAATTTTGGTTGCGTTCTTGGGAATTCGAAAGCTTACTAAATTCTCTACAAAAAAGGCTCTGAAGCTATTCCCGATGGGTGCGATGTCAATCGGAGAAATAAGTGCATAAAACTTCGAAAGAGCTAGTTTTGTTCTTTTAGACGGGTTTAGTCTATGTTTAACTCACTTTTTAATTGCCTTTTTTTTAAAGAGTAAAATGAGTATTTTAGTATCAAGGTAAGAAAACGATAATAATTTACTAATATAATTATATATTAAATATTATTTTAATATTTTAGTGCATTTTATTCTTAAGATTATTGCACAGTTAACAATTTCAAATTATCAGAATTGGGACAACAAAATGCTATTGACTTATTTTTCATGAAATGAGGAGGATACCTAGTGTAGGATTAAGAAAGATGAAGCTAAGCCCTACTGTAGGCGGAGAATCAGTTTCTCCCGTACAGGATACTATTTTTTTAACAACTCATTTCTTTAGTTTTGAAAATTCTAATAGCTGTTTCTTAAAGGATATTTAATGGAGAATCCAAATTCGCAATAATATTTTTTCTATCAATTTTGTATTTTTAAAAAATCCAATTGTGAATAATGGGCATTTTACGGCATGTTTGCACGTTTCTTTGGTTAAAAGTATATTTTTTTCCAAAAACGAACCAACTTATCATAAATCAAACTTCATATTGGTATTATCCACCCCAAAAAGCATTAAAAAGCCCTTTATTTTAAAAACTTGACGTATAGTGAAACACTGATGTCAGGTTTTGATTCAGCTCACCCGAAAACCCCCAAAATACTGATTCACTCCGTGTTACTTCCAAAAAGTTAACATTTGTTTGCTTAATTTGTAATGTAATTTACCCTAATTTATTGAAAATAAACAGATACTTTTGATATTTAAGTTCAAATTAATTTGAATTTGTACAAATCCTATTATGTCAGGAATTTTACTCTGGAGTCATTAATCTGACCTATTAAGGGCTGTGCTATTTATAGAAGGTACTATAAAGACAGCTTTATACGGGGGAGTCCTTTTGCCCAGTATTTGTGAATGAGTCGAAAATAAACGTTGGATAATATAAAACCCGCAGCTTTGACAAACTGCCAGCGGTTCTGGGGAGTATTATTTTTCCAGTTTCTGTGATTTAAATGCATTCTCCTCTTGCCGCAAGAAAATGGTGGAATTTATATTTCTATGAATGGCTAAGAAAGGTTGACAGACTGTAGGTAATCTTCCGCGAATTATTTATCCTCTTCCTGATATATTTACTAAAAATGCCAATAAATATTGGTAATCTGTAAATGCGACAATACAACTGAACAGACTTACGACCATCTCCTGTATGACTGTACATTACTGGACGGACCCAGGACAAAACTCATTAAGGACATTACCTTACAGGACGGAACTTGGCCCACTCACAAATCAGACTTATTACTTAAATATTTTCAGGAATTTGATGCATTTATTAAACAATTGGCCCAAAAAAATGTTAATCAACTCATCTAAATACCCACATATGTATTATATTATTACATATGTATATATTTTTATTCATTTACTTTTCTTTTTTTTTTTAATTTTTATTATTATTATTATTTTAATCTCAGTATTAATATTCATTGTACAAGGTAACATTATTTTATGTACATTATCAAAATACGTGTAGTATTCAGAGGATGGCATAGGTAGTAAATAAACTCCCACGCTGGAGGGATACTCCAACTTGGAAAACAAGAAAAAAAATAAAATATTGGTAATCAAAAGAACTCATTTCCTTATTATTTTTAAATAACAATAAGAACGATTGGCAACAAATCGATCGCTCTTCGCGACTTAATTACCAAAAATGCCATGAATGTAAAGCAACTGACATACTTCAGAAACACAGGATTTAGGAACTTATTCGATGAACTTAAGCTCTGTTGCCTTACATTAACACATACACTTACATATACAAACATAATGGTTTTCTAGTGTGACCAAATCCTGAAGATACTGATCGTTGCTTTATCGCTAAAGAAAAAGAACATTCATTACAATTAATATTAAACTGACTTGATTTTTAATACAATCGCAATATTTAATACAAAATAGCATGTGTATGAATATTAGGGCTTAGTTGAGAAGTCCATTTAAGAGTTCACGTTTTATGAAATGTGCTTGCGAGATGACTTCTTACTAACCCGGCTGCGAATTTGTCACGCTTTTACGCAGGATCATCATACTTTTGTGACATCACTCTCCTGAATGTGGTGGCACACTGGTTGTGGGAACCGACCATCACACCCTTTATGCTTCTCCAACATTTTCCAGAGGAAGGAATTCTTTTGTTCCTTTAATTAATTCGCTTCATGATTTTCTCTATCGTTACAATGCAATTGAATTTTATTGAAGAGTACTAGAGATAACTACAATTCAAGCGAATGATGAAATACAAATGGCGAAGATATTTCGCCATTAATATACCTTTCTCGCCGAATAGAAAGCCCCTTCTAGTGAATGGGAATATGAAGACACGGCAGGTGCCTGGCGTAGCCAATTTTACTACACGAATTACTATAATAACAGACGTCCCGTGTTGCTGGGTGTATTGCAACGCCTGCTTAGCAAGGGTCAGCTGGCAACAGATGCTGTGGTAATTTCGCAACAAGCAACTCACAGTCTTATTGTTTTATCAGTCCCCCTTAAGAGTTATACTTTAAGTAAGGTCTTCGAATGTGCACCTCATGGTGACCTGGAGATCTTCCAAGCGAAATTGCTTCCTTCCTGCGAAGAAATGTGTTCTTCGCAAAAGAAAAGGGGGGGGGGGAATCGAACAACGTATTCCTCAGCTCCTGACAAAATAATCACCCTTAACGCAGATAAATAAAAAAAAAAATGTGTCATTAAAACACTTTAAAAATATGTATATGACTAATAATCATAATAATTTTTTTTTTTAAATTACACATAAACAATATTATGGTCTTGTCAACATTTAAACATTTTGATCTAAATTCACAATGCGTTTTGGTGAGGATCTGCTGAAAATATTTTGAAGAAAGTGGCCATTCTGATTTCTATTCAACTACCTAGAGTGAAAAAAATGTCTTAAACATTATAGCTCACCCGCTTAGCCGGATTAAGTACCACGCTGTTGTATGAAGAATTTTAGCCTATTTGGCTAGAGGAAATGAATTCAGCATGGCAAGTTAGCATTTCTATAGTAAAATGATTCTGGATTTTCCTATGTGGAATAAGTACTCAACATTTTTTTTGTGAGTTGGCAAAATGTCAATTAAGTCCAAATTGAACTTTGCGCGTTTTTCAATTCATTAAAAGTGATAATGGTTTTGAATTTTTATATGGCCCATCGGTAGCCTAAAAATAAATAATTTGGCTAACTTTTCACGTCAAGGGCCACGTTATAATTAAAAATCACATAAATGGTTTTAATCATCTGTTAAAAATAATGTCTGTTAGAATTAACGTTCGAAGCGTACTAGAAATGTGGCTCCGGAGTAAACCACTTTGTGCACGTGCACACGAAATTTCGGTATAGATAGATAGATAAATAGTCTTTATTAAGCAACAAAAGAAACATAACACACAACAAAACAAATTGTAGACACAACAATTGCTATAATACTACATACATATAACTCTCAAGACTAATACTCTTGGCTAACTGCCATCAGAGGGAGGTAACACCAACCATAATAATAACATTATTATGTGAAAAAAAACAAAATGAAAAAAGGCAAAGACAACATACATTTTACAAACCTACATCACAGCTACTTGCTTACAACTAAACAATTTCTAACAACCAAATTTTAATATTTTAAAATAATTAAAATTTCGGTATATAGGTTGTAGGATCGAAGAAAATCTAATGACATTTTACAAAACATCTTTCGAAAATGCTAACCCAAATGCTTTTCTTTTGGAGAGAGCTACAAATTTAAGCTTATATATTTCAAATTTTCTAGCTGAGAATGATTTTCTTCTGTGGCTGTTTTTATCATTCATATTATAGAATGAAATACCATTTATTAGCACTGAAGTATATTTATCTTGTTAAACCGCTTGAAGAGTGACATTCTGGAGATGTACTGGGCCCTGATTTAGTTGGAAATGCCCGAATAACTGATAGATAATGAAGCACGGGAACGGTCGGGATGGTCGAGGTGCTAGGACAGAATTCTGCTTTTGTGGGAGCAATGGAGCGCATGAATTCTAGCAGGGGAGAATTCTAGCAGCGGAGAATTCTAGGGGCTTGAGTCCCAGACTCTATCTACTAATGTCCCATTGAATCCTTGAATTTATATCAGAATTCGTTGTATATTCCTGCTGGCTCATAAAATGTAATAATTTGTCCACACTTAGATCGCACGTTGAGTATCGATGCGTTTTATTTGGACGCAGTGTTTTTGAAAAAACGTTAAAAAAAAAAAAAATAACTATGTTTTCTACTTTTGCGTAAATTCTGATTTTGACGCATTAAACGAGGGAACGTTTTATACTCATTTTTGAATTTTTATTTATTTATTAGAATAACTATGATGCTCTATAAATTTAATGTTATATTATTTTGCGTTAGAAGCGTTACATAAATATTCATAGTACTATTGTATCAAAATCTGAATGTATGCATAAGTGGAAGCAAGTGGCGTTTTTCGTAACTTATCCTAAAAACAACTATGCCAAATTGAAACATTTTGGTACTCAATCCACGTAAGAATTCCCGAGGTAAATGATTGATAATAATTAACTTTTCGATTAAAGTACTTTCTTTCAAAGTAATTTAAAAAAAAAAGAAAAAAAAGTCGTTTATAGTCTTCTGCTCAAATTAAACAACGTAAATATGCTTATGTCCACCCGACAAACCTATGTAATATACTGTATAACATTGTCTTTTTCAGACACTTTTTTTTTTTATTTTATTCATCGCTAAAGCATATTTATGCTTAAAAAAAAACTCGAAGAGGCCGAAATTTTAGAGCTATGGCTCTAGCTCACCTCAGAAATTGGGACAAACATGATATTATTCAAATTTGATGCCTATTCGAATAAATAAAGCCGTTTCCTTATATATATATATAATATGGAAAAATCATTATAGGTAAAAAAAAATAATCCTCTGATTTCTTTCTTTGAGTTTTGTTTTTTTTGTATTCTAATTCCTTTTTTTTTTATTTTATTTTATTTCATTTTTTCTCCTTTATGTTCTACGTTTAGTATGTAATCATAAAAATAGAAATATTAATATGTAATCAATTACATGCTATGTACATTTGTCATGTACGGCACATGTAGAAAATAAAAATAAACTCCCTTCCTCAAGGGTTACTTAGGGAAGGAAATAAATAAAATATATATATATATATATATATATATATATATATATATTTATATTTATATATATGGAAACGGCTTTATATATATACATATACATATACACACAAATACACAACTCACACCAGGAAATTAAATAGAGCAAAACAAAATCATCTTATTTGTCTTGAAGAAAACCCGACCTTGAAAAAATAATTACTTTTGACAAACCAGTGAATAAAAGTGAGATCAAATTTAGAAGAGAAAATCCCCTTTAGAAGAGACCATATGTCAATATACGTCAAACTTCTTGACAAAAATCAGTCATTAACGTCACCGGGAAGAGACATGGCTAACCTTCCAGGAGGCATTGAAGGTATATAGGCCTCGACGGTGTATTGAGTCAGAGGCCCGTGTATAGAGCGGGGGGAAAAGAAGTTTTTAGACTAAATGGCTTTGCCGATAAAGGAACCCTTCTTTTCTTTTGGCAGCCCCTGGTGATCCCTCATCCACTGCCGATCTTTACTCCGCGTCGGTGGTTACTCTTAAAAACTCCCTATGTCTTTTCTTATGTCCCTCTATGTTATCCGAAGGTAAACAAGTATGTGTGCTTTACAAGTAGCATAGAAGGCTGTGATATCACCCCTTAACATGACCATATATTACAATGATATGAAAAGGACTTGATATTGGTAAAACGATTGTAAGAAACAAATTATCTATTGATAGAGCATAGATATGCGATCTTGTTGGTAGTTTTAATGTTTAATTGTTAAAATATTATTATTATAAGTTATGCATCTTTCATCCAATTCCGATGTAGCCAGCAATTTAGGTTTATTAAAGGTTGTGCCTGAAATAAAGCTAAATCATTTATTTTAATTTGGAAGTCTTGTTCAAAATATGTTAAAACTCATTTTAATTGGCGAACACTAACTTGGAACCCACACACCCGATTGAAAAGACAGGAACTGAACAGGAGATACGGACATCTTCGACGACTATTGGGACCTTCATCAAAACTCACAATACAGAACAAACTCACTATATACAAAACCATCATCAGACCTATTTGGACGTACGGACTGGAACTGTGGGGAACAACCAAAAGATCAAATATACAGAGAATACAGGCATTCCAATCCAAAGTCCTACGCGAAATAGTTAATGCCCCTTTTTACGTTTCCAATAAAACCCTTCATCATGACCTCAAAATCCCTTTCATCCATGAACTAGCTAAATCCCGATTCCTAACCTTTCACTCCAAACTATCCGCTCATCCCAATCCCAGAGCTCAATCCCTCTCCTCTCAATCCCACCCCGAAAACCCTCCTAGGGGGCTAAAGAGATCTTGGCCTCGTGATCAACTTCGCACTTAAAGGACAAATAAAAGCGTTTAACTAGGAAGTGTCAATTATGATTGGCTCCTTCCAAATTTCTATTTAAATTATATTTTATCATTTCATTTATTGTTTTTTCTTTTTCCTATTATTATTCTTATTATTAATTTTTATTATTTTTTCCCCTTTTATTTATCTTTTTTTTTCTTTCTTTTTTTTTTTTTTTCTTTTAATAATTTAAGTATGTACTATTTTTTTTTTCTTTTCTGTAACCTCATTATGTGAAATAATAAAAATGTCTTTATTTATCACAATTAGCCAATGTACTGTATTATTTGTGCAGATGTTAATAAACGCTTTATTATAAAAAAAAAAAAAAAAAAAATTGGCGAAAATCTACAAAAATGAAAATCAGTCTCGTTATTGGACGTGAGGGGTAGCTACTGGACTGCTCGACTTTCGCCTTTGCAAGTGACGTCTAGGATATAATGTAAAGTACGTATATACAAATATATATATATATATATATATATATATATATATATATATATATATATTTATGCGTTTGTGTTTGTGTGATTTAACACGATAGTTGCCACAATTATTGTTTTGTCATCACGAAATTCGACACACAGCATTCCCATAACAAGTGAATGAACGAGTTGGTGAACCAGCAATATAAGTCCACCTCGAGTAATAGTTTATCCTCGAAATAAAATGATAAATTTGCCTTTCCGGTCAAAGGATTAGTTCCTTGCAATGGAATTTGATGTATGTCGTACCCAAGTAACGATAAAGATGTGCAGTGATATAAGCACTATCGGTCCATGAAGTTTGTAGGTTTAACGAGGAACCAAATTATTTTTTCTTCAATAACTGAGTTAGTTGTTATTCACAAATATCTTTTTGTTCTCGTGCAATTAAAGAAGCTGTGTAGTGTTACTTTTCATTACGATTACTAAATGAAGGGTATTAACTAATAATACCAAACAGGTGAAGAATAACCCTTCAAAATTTTTTCAAACTTTACATTTATTTCTCCATCACAACGTTTCGGACACACAGGTCCATCCTCAGGCAATCTACAATAGTATATTAATTTCAGATATTACATCCTCCAAAACCATTTACTAAATTTTATTGTCATAATTTTAAACTCACCATGTCCTGTTCATTACTCTAGTTACACTAAAACAGTCATGCAATAAATAAACATGATTCCTGTAAGGAACCAAGTCAAATTACACCTACATCAATTAAACACTGATTATCACAGCCATATTAGACTTTATCAAGCTGCCTGGTTACATACCTCAGTGTATTGTATATTAAATATGGTAATAAAACTAATGTTAAGTAGAGATTACACAATTTGTCTGTGATATGTCATACATAATTTATTATATATTTTGACTAATTGAATTTTAATGTTTTAATTTAATTTTTAGTTATACCAAATATAATAGGCCTAGGCAGGTTGATAAAGTCTAATATGGCTGTGATAATGAGTGTTTAATTGATGTAGGTGTAATTTGACTTGGTTCCTTACAGGAATCATGTTTATTTATTGCATGACTGTTTTAGTGTAACTATAGTAATGAACAGGACATGTTGAGTTTAAAATTATGACAATAAAATTTAGTAAATGGTTTTGGAGGATGTAATATCTGAAATTAATATACTATTGTAGATTGCCTGAGGATGGACCTGTGTGTCCGAAACGTTGTGATGGAGAAATAAATGTAAAGTTTGAAAAATTTTTGAAGGGTTATTCTTCACCTGTTTGGTATTGTTAGTTTTCATATTTATCCCAACAAACTCATTCTTCAGAATTGAGTTAACTAAACAATTTTGTGAGGAATGCGCTTACTGGGTTTTATTCACCTGTTTTGAGATTTTCTTTTCGCTTGGGAACGATAAGTACTCATTTTTTTGTAAGAACATTTAATATTAACGAAGGTACACTCTCACATCCCCCAATCTCAACAATACAGTCCTTTAATACAGAATTAAGTTTTTGTTTAACCACATTGTTTCGCGGATTTCTGAGAAAATGTGTAAATATTAGGTCTTAACAAATTAAATGTTTTTTTTTTTCAATTTTTCTTTTGTTTATAGAAAATTGCTGGGAAAATTCATCTTTCTCAGGTAAACCAAAAAGATTGTATTTTTCGTTATCGAAACGCTTATCATCACATCGCTAACCCCCACTTACGTTATTGATGTGATTTGTATTTGATACGTTGTTTTGGTTACATTTTAAGAATTAATGAAAAATGGCTACGAAAACAATCTTTCTCGATTTTTTTTAATATATATATATATATATATATATATATATATATATATATATATATATATATATGTATGTATCGAAAAGACCACATAAAATTTAAAAACTCATTACATTTATTAAATAAAAAATCAATATATACAAAATGTAAAGGAGACCACTGCCGATGACCCAATAGGACAAATATAAATAAACAAAGAAATAAATAAAAAATTAGTTGAATCAAACAAAGCTTGGCATACTGGATTTAAATACACCCTAGGAAAAGAAATAATAGACATGAGAAATCTCTCTCTCTCTCTCTCTCTCTCTCTCTCTCTCTCTCTCTATATATATATATATATATATATATATATATATGTATCGATTTCCTTACTTCATACGTTCATACAACGCTTATGCATTATGTTTTTATATAATCGACGGGGATGATAAAAAAAAAAAAATACAAAAAAAAAACCAGATAAATGCAGATACCGGGAATGTCGCTGTCGGTAGACATACCCGCATTTGGCCCCATATAGAAGGGCGTGTGCAAAGCCAGCAGGTAGTGTAAAGGGTGGAGAATTATTGCATTGTTCTCGTGGTTAATTCGAAAAGGGCGCTAGGCGTCCCGCGGCTACACCGACCAAGCTCCTAATTGTTTACACTGTTTATCGCGGCGGCCACCGCACACACTTCACGGGGCCTTTATTCTTCTCTAGGGCAGTGGCTAATGAAAAATGAATTTGTGCTTTATCTGCACAAAACATAACAAAAAAAAATACAGAACTTTACGGTTGGATTGTCAGGATAATTTTACCATGTTTTTGGTTCATTATTTATTTCATGAATGCATTATCTCATTGATGCATAAAAAATATAAAACCTTAAAATGGCATTATCAACTCCGCTCAAATACAAATCCTTTATAATGGAATTTCACTAGTAAATATATTTCAGTTCTTATTCCAATGTTATTAGAAATAAAGTATAAATCCGAATAAAATATTTTATCTCTTCATAATATTCTTCCCCAAAAAAGACCACATAAAATTTAAAAACTCATTACATTTATTAAATAAAAAATCAATATATACAAAATGTAAAGGAGACCACTGCCGATGACCCAATAGGACAAAAATAAATAAACAAAGAAATAAATAAAAAATAAGTTGAATGAAACAAAGCTTGGCTTACTGGATTTAAATACACCCTAGGAAAATAAATAATAGAGGTGAGAAATCTGATTTGCTAAAATGGGCTCATTTTAGCCTGTTTTCTTAATTAAAAGGGTATAGAAAGGAACTCTTAATATTTGGATTTTTACACTTATGGCTATATTTTGTACTTTTTAGGGCATAGAGGAGTGGTTTAGGGAGCACGAATCATATTGTATATATATATATATATATATATATATATATATATATATATATTAATTCTGGTGAATGATGACCCGATATATATTTTTTCACTTCTTCTATGCCTGACTCAAGCTAGACAACACGACGAGAGGACTTCCTGATAAGGAAAGCCCCTGAAGAGGTGCGAAAAGGCACGTAACATGTCGGGCGAAACATACAAAATAAAGTAGTTAAAGTGAAAAAAAGTGTGTACTACTTTATTGACCCCCTGCCAGAAAAAGAAACAAGAAAAAGTGAATATATATATATATATATATATATATATATATATATATATATATATATATATATATATATATATATACAGGGTGTCCCGCATGGGGTTGTCATAAATTTATAGGTTTATTCTACACCTCAATTTTAGTTCAGGGACCCGGAAATGAGCGTTATATCTGAACCTGTACCAGAGCTACTCAAAACTTTGTCTATTTTCAAAACATTGTTGTTGTTTTTTTTTTTTAATTATTAAAACTGCGTTTTCGGGATTTTAGCTTAACGTACCGTAAATAGCTTCCAAATATTTAGAATTTTCAATAAGCAACATCCGTTATTGAAATATAACCACGTAATTTAAGAGATATACTAAAACCTATTGAATCTTTTCTTAATTAGCTATTTGTAGAAGTAGAGGTTTTTTTTTTTTTATTGAATATTTACAATCTGTATACATAAATACAATAAGTAAATAAATATCTCATACATAGGTATACACAAGGAAGAACAGAGGGGAGAAGGCAGCCATTGCTGTCACTCCCTAAGGAATGAATAATGTTTTTAAGTGTTACAGAGAAGTAGAGGTGTGCCTCCACTTCAAAAGTTGCATTATTTAATAAGGTTTAAAATGGTGCCTCGTTGTTTTAGAAAAAAATCTATTTGAAATTCATTTCTTCTGATTTGCAGATATGTCTTGATTTGGAGACATAAGTATTGCTTCACTTCTTCAAAATGTGATTAATGTTTGTACCTATTATTATTATTTTTATTTTTTTGTTGACATCACCGACTGCTATGGTATTATTTTTATTAACTAATTTCTCTTTGATTGTTGTCCTGTCTTGATATTTGTCTTATCTTGATGAGTTGCCTTAGATAGATAGCAGTACTCGGATGAAATTGTCTGTCATCCCGTCTCATTTACTTTTTCTTACCCTTCCGAAGCTATTTCCTCATCGGCAACGTCCTTCTGGAGATGCCTGTTTTTTTTTTCTTCTTCGTTCTCCCTTCCCTCGAATCTTGTCTAACGGCATCTCCTCCTTCGGAATCCCGTCAGTTCCTTATCGCACTCTTCTTAAGCTGTAATTAAGCCGATTGGGCGATCGTGTAGTTTTCTTCCTAATTTGGTTCATTGGCTTTCACTATAGAATTAATATCATTTCTTTAGTCTCACTCATTAATAAATATATTCAACAAAAAGATGGATAATTATATCTCTTTGATGCAATCTTTAAAAATACTTTAATTACATTAATTCATTGAACCCACTGTACATATATCGATCAAGAAGCATCAGTTTCTGCCAATTACATTTATGCTAAGAGTAGATAACTAAAATTTGACATTGATAAAAATCAAAAACCAATCATTGAATAAATAAAAAAAGTAAATAAAATAATTAAAAGAGAAATATAGATATCAATCATTTGGCATATTGCTATAATATTTTAGGAGTACATAAACGTAAAACAAAATCGGAGGCAATAATGACTCTGTAGATTTTTGCCTATTAAAAATGATTATTTATTTATTTATATCGAATACAGAGCGATTCGCTCTTTTTTTGAAGTTGGCGGTAGAAACCACTAACAAAAGAATTATAAAAAGTTGCCAAAAATCCAGAATATTTTAGTGATTGAAAATTATTTTAAAATGGAAAGTGATTAAATGTGTGTATGTATATATAAATATATAGATAAACATAACAATGATTAAATAATAACAGGTAATGCATTTCTAAATTCAATAAATAGCCTATTAAACGTAGATATTTTTTAAAAATTAAAATGATCTTTTAAAGAATTATTTATATGCACGTATAATTAATCCTTGTATTGTTCCTGTGTTCAGATTATTATTGGTAGTATTTTAGTAATTTTTCTGGTTATCTATCAACTGTTTGACTTTGGTTAAAACGTTAAATGGTTTGTGAAACTGTCAAATAACTCAGAACATGTATATTTTCTACGGATCTAAAAACATTTTTTATTTATTTATGTTTTTAGAGCCCCCTACGTCCTTTAAAAGTAAATAAGTTTGAATGTAAATGTTCAATACGAAGTGAAAATTGATGCTCGTTTTGTGCATTTCTTTGAACATAAATAAGTAGTTTTTGTTGTTGTTGTTGTTGTTTTTTTTTTAACAAAATATTAAGACGTGTTCTTTATAAGATAAATAAGCGTTTTTATATTTCTGGGCTACAATCCGTCAAAATCTCATACACTGAACGTTCAAATATTCTTTTACTTTTGTTGAAACGAAATGCGAATCATTCAAATAAACTAGAAATATTTCTATTCTCTTTTGAAACGGAGATAAATATATTCTGACATTTTTTATTTATTTATTTATTTGGAATTTACAACAATGTATAATACATTTCTAGTAAATTATTGCTAGATTATATTGACATGAATATTCATGAGGTGGGAGGCTGCACAGTTGTAGTACCCACTAGACAGTTTTTTTTGTTTTTTTTGTTTTTTTTCCACAGATACACTTTTTAGAGTTGATATCTTGGCCACTTGCGTTTCAGTCGGCGAATGGGGTTGTGAGGAATGTGCTGGGAGGATAGAGAGTTTATTAAGGAGTTAGGATGGCCGTGTAGGTTCGAATGGAATTTGCGGTAGAGGGATTTGGCTAAAGGTTGGATAAAAGGGATATTAAGGTCATTATGGAGGGTCAAATTGGAGACATAAAACGGAGCATCGGTTATTTTCCGGAGAATTTTAGTATTCTGACATTAAATTCTTCAAGAAGAAGAACTGCTCATATATCAAAAGGTTTGGACGAAGAAATAAATGTATATTTTTCCGATCTCAGGGGAAAAAGAGGTAATTATCTTTTCTGAGGATCCGTCGAAGGCATATCGTCTTGACTATTCAAAGGATGATATTCTTAGCTTTCATTTCAAAGATAAATAAACTTATATTCCTGCAATACCTAAGAATGAAGCATTTCATCTTCATAAGACTCAATAACCCGAACGATGACACTGTAAGATATAATCGAGTTTGGAACGCTTCATTTTAATGACTCACATTAAGGTGACCATGTCTAAGTATGACGTCTTATTCCATGTCTCCTAAGCGTTGCCGTAACCTTTCTCTTCTTCCTTGGGCCTTTTTTGCTAGAGAAGACTCCCAAAGAGCATGCCAAACGAAGGAAAATATAGATTTTTTCGAAGAACGGATTATTCCTTGTGTTCTTATCGCCTGTCACATAATATATTATATATTGTGTATTCAGCCAAAGGACAATAATATAACTCGTCATATTTACTCAAAAACATGATCCAATACTGATATATGAATGTATTTCTCCATCTGACTTTTTCTTTGAAGACAGTTTTACTTTATCAAATGTAGTCTAGTCTTACACAGGTTTTATCAGCTAATTTTTATAATAGCTCTCTCTCTCTCTCTCTCTCTATATATATATATATATATATATATATATATATATATATATGTTGCGGATCGAGTAGAGAGAGGGAATTCACCTGCTTTCTCCAAGTCTCGTAAGGGAGTGGCGAGAGCGCATGCGCGACTCCCCACTCCATTCCAACAACTACAAACGCGATATATATATATATATATATATATATATATATATATATATATATATATATATATATATATATATATCTAGGGGCGAAGTTAGCTCAGTGGTAGAGCACTGGACTCATATGCTGGAGGACCTGAGTTCAAATCCCGAGCAAGCACTTAAGATTTTTTCTTCAAGTGTCTCCGTTCATGGGTTGAATTCGGCCTCCCTGACCGTCCCTAGGTCAACTCAGCCTTTAATTAATTTATTAGTGGGTACCTTGGAGCTAATGACTCAAGCAGTCGAAGCTGCAAAGAGGAAAATCAGGGGGGCGGAGCATAGTGCTGACCATCTCATATCTCCCTAGTGTGCCGTATGGTTATGAATCAGATACCTCAACAGTATCAGCCCTTTGGGCCCTCTTAGGGCCTGATTTTATATATATATATATATATATATATATATATATATATATATATATATATATATGTGTGTGTGTGTATTTATGTGAACGTATGTGTTTATATAAAATAATTTACGCCTATACGTATCAATTGCACCCACGCATACTTATAAAACGAAAATAACTAGAAAAAAAACGAATAAATAATATTAAAATGATTGATGACCTCTATAAAAATAAATTAATTAAAAAAAAAAGACAAACTCATTCATGTTTATATTTTATTATATATTTTAAGTGTCTTAAAATGTTTGAGTATAGGGACAATGTATGGACTATCGTCAAGAACGTCCACGTTTCTGCGATGACATTCTGTATGTGTCTTAGGGTGTGTTTACACTAGGATAGTTATTGCAGGATATTTATATCAGAGAGAAATTCTGACTAATGTAAACCATGTAACATTTATGTCAGACATAAATTCTACATGGTTTCCATTAGTCAGAATATCTCTCCGATATAAATATCCTGCAATAACTATCCTAGTGTAAACGCACCCATATTGTTAAGATTTCATCGCAACTTATACAGATAGGTGTATGCTTATTTCCCATAGGTATTAGATGGCAGTTTTCACAGTATTTATTTGTTAGATAAATTATTCTGATCTATTATTAATACAATTGCCTGATGTTAATATATATATTTGGTATATGCTATTTTTATCGGGGGAAACGCGCTTATGAGAGCTTCTACATTTGTAGCCCGTCATATTCCTGAGTTGCCATAACAAATCTACAAACAGCGAGGAGTTTGTTACTATATCCATTTTCCCGAAGGTTTCGCCCTCCTATAAGTTGAGTGGGCAAGCGTTCTTTACGTGAGCTGAATTGTTCACTCAACAATTCCCAAGTTCTCGACTAAGTAAGTTTCCCAGTTCTATCAGCTTCCGCCTCTATATTCTATGGAGGAATGGCCTCCTATATTTCAAATCGAGACGGTTTTACCTGCAATAAGATTTATTGTGAGAAAAATCTTTAATATTTAATTGAGCGTTTAAGACAAATTTCCTTTTATTTTATTTTAATGTACATATATTTCAATAATTAGTTAATTTTGTTAGATTTGACGGTTTATATTTTCTTAGAAAGACTTTGGTCTATCATAATTATTATTATTATTTTTTTTAGGATATTTATTTATTTACAGTCTACAATTATATGTATTATGTAATTTGATATAGGTAGCTAGACCACACCTCAGGTATCACCAGTTGTCAGCCGAATACCTTCCCTGGTAGGAAGGATTCTAGGATGACCTGGAGTTACCTTACGCCATCCAACCACACTCTGCGACTAGTAGGGAGGATTGGAGGCGAAGGAGACCTGGGCTGTGTTATTTTGAGGAGAGAAAATATCCGTCGATATCACTCTCAATTATCATAATTACAATTCACATTTTTTTTTTTATTTTATTTTATTTTTTTATTTTTTTTTAATATATATATTATTATTAAACACGATTCATTCGAGTTTTATACATATTGTATATTTTGTCATATCGGGTGTGAAGTCGTAGCAAATTAAGGAAGTGTTAACAAATCATTTGGATAAAATTTCTCATGAAATTTTCGACAGGACGAACCCTGTCGGAGAAATCTCTACTTCAAATTTCGATGTTGTTGAATTTAATCATTCCTTATGTCTCCTTTCGTCGTTTTTTTTCCATAAATTTTAGCATGGAATGCCAAAGTTGTTTTTGTAAACGGCAGAAAGGATGGCCGGTGGGGGGGTGGTCGGGGCTGGTTGCTCTTCTTTCCAAAAGAGAAAAGGCATCGGCCCTATCCTGGCTAGAATATGGTGGTAACCAAAAGATAACACGTCCTAAAATTTGTTGTCAATAATAAATGGACGTTAAAATTTAAATAAATAATTTAACGGTAGAAAGTTGAGTAGAAGTAGTAAATAACATTATTTCAGTTTTGAGTTACTGTCAATTTTATTTTGCATTTTGCCCATTTAAACGCCTAAAACCTCGCTTTTCTTGGAGATATCTCAGGAGCAAGACATTTAATCTTGTTGCAAGTTTAATTTTCTCTCAAAAGTAGCAATAAGTTAGAAAAACAACATATTAAAATATTCGAGGGTTGAGAAAACGCGCTAGGATTACGGAGTTCCTAAGAATTTGAATTTTTTTAAAATTTTGTAATAATTTTTAATTAAACAATTGAACTCCTAATGGAGCGTTAATGTTAACTCTTTTTTATTTTATTTTATTTATTTATTTGTTTAATGTGTCGTCAACTACTATGAGGTCATTAAACACAAGATTGTAGATGTGTATTAGTTTAATTGATTCTATTGGCGTTCCGCGAAATTAACCAGAAAGAGTGGGGGAATGGAATTATAATTTTATTTAAAGGTTATTATTTCGGATGATTTTTTAATTTTAATGTTTCCTTGTTTACGATATTTTTGAGGTGATTTAAATATTTAGATTATGATATTTTTTATAGTGTCACATATTTGATTATGTATTTATATTTAATTTATATTTTTAGATATTATTTATTAGTTCATTTGATGTTAAAAAATCGAATAGCTTATTGATCTGTTTGTGATGATCCGCTAATATTTCATCAATTCTATCAGATAGCTGGGCTTCTCTTCTTTGTTTCTCTTAGATTTTACAATTAATCAACAGGTGGTGAACGGTGATGATTTGGTTACATTTTTCACAAATTGGAGGGGTGCCTCGGGACATTAGATATGAGTGGGATAATCTTGTATGGCCGATCCTAAGGCGAGTCAGGATGCGTTCTTCTTTTTTAGGTGGCCGAATTGATGTTTAGGTGTTACTTGTTTTTTTTATAATTCGTAATTTATTATCAGTTACACAGTCCCAGGTTTGTTGCCACTTTTCTAGAATTGTATGCTTCACATAGTTCAGAACATCACCCTGAGGTATCCTGGGGTATTCAATTCCTTCTCCTATGGCCTTTTTAGCCAACTCGTCAACTGCTTCATTGCCCTTTATGCCGCAATGACTGGGGATCCAGACAAATGTAACATTTTGGTTTTGGCGGTTTAGCTGATCAAGTGATTCTAAGATGTCTATTGTCAGTGGATGTTTGGTAAATGGATTATTCAAAGCTAGTAGTGCTGATAGGGAGTCTGTAAATGTTAACTCTGAAGTGTTAATGTTTTCTGATATATTTGTAAATTTATTTCTGAACGTCCAGCTGTATTATATGAATGAGTTATATAATATTGAATGGAGTGCTACTCATGATTGAAGGTAAAGAGGGCACCCTATTGGTGGAAATATGAGCCAATAAACGAGCAAGGTTAGGGAGGAGGTTGTGAACTCAGCACCAAATCAGCCAATGTAAACATTTGTCTGTTTGCACTCAACTTCCGCTCCCTGTTTGTGGTTCCGTTATACCTTCGAGACGTTATTTTCAAGCTTGTCGCTAACTTTCGTTAGGTTTCCTGTCGTGTGGATGTAGTTGGTTAGGCCCAATATATTTTTGAACTTAAAAACTTATTTTAAAATTATTAAAGGTTTTTTCGATTAATTTTGCACTTACTAAGAAACGTTTCTGCACACCCCCAAGCAATGATTTCCATTGTACAGAAACAATTTAAAAACACGTTTATTGGCATGAAAATTATTATGTAATTGTAAATAATTGTTATAAATAAGTTATTTAATTAGGTCCGTATACATTTGTTATATCGAAAAGCAAATAATAAGATGAAGTCTGAAGTCACCCAAGTCACTGCACACCTTATTTTTGCTTACTTAAATCACATCAACTGATAATAAATTTTAATTGAATATCTTGTTGCTTTGTTATTTCTAATCACATACCACAATCTATTTGACATTGAGTAAACTTGGGTTTTATTATTTTAAGAGTTATTTTCCCTCTTTTTTTCCTTTTTTTTTTTTTTAGTAGATTTGTTCTATACTTGGCTTTCTACGAAGCTAATTGATCCCACAGAACCTCTATTGGGTTAAGTTCAGGTGATAAGGGGTTGTTTTGAGCAGCTGTGGGTCAATGTAAAACTACGAATCCTTAACACTTCATGCTGCATGTTTGCGATCCTTATCCTTAGATTAAACGTTGCTGCAAATTTGCTTTTTTTTTTTTTTTTTTTTTTTTTTTTTTTTTTTTTTTTTTTTTTTTTTACGGCGCATCTACATCTAGGTCATTAGCGCCGACATCCAGGGTGCAGCGAGGAATTTTACCAGCGAGCCGTGGGATGATAAAATTCCTGCCGGAGGTTGGGAATCGAACCCACCATCTCCCGCTTATGAATCCAAGACCACGGGCGCTAGACCACGGGAGACCCCCAAATTTGCTTTTAAAATTGTTATACAAACGTGCTGTTCTATTACTTCATCTATAAATTTTATGTTCCCAGCTCCTCGTTTCATTGAGAACTATGAATAATTTTCTTGTGACTGAATCCGTGTCAGCTCACCTATTCTCCCCTGAAGCTGATGGCCAGGATTTGGGGTACGCCTTAATATTTCTTAACTTGTATGTGTTAAAAAAATCAGAGTTTTTGCTCTTAAGAATAACGATTTACAAACAAAATCTGTTTTTTTTTTTTTTTTTATAATACTATATTATACTAATGAAAGGCTCTTCACGCTTGATAAAAGTTTACCTTTTACAATTTATTTTATGCAACGTTATTTCCTGTTAACTAACAACAATCTTGTATTCAAGCCACGTTTCTCTTGGTCACTATTGGCTTTCTCTCTTTTCCCCCTCAGTGTTTGCCTCTGTTTCCCCAAATAATTCCACCCTTACTTCTCTATTTCCCCCTTGTAGTCGTGAGTGTGTTCGGAAGGAGACTTGAATGTGTCCTAAATAGTAACGAGGCCTAGAGAGGTAAGTGGGTCGTAGTGTCTCTCATGAATACCAAAGAGTGGATTTACTCCTGTTTTATCTTCATATTAACCTTGCAAATAAGGTTTAAATAAATTTTATGACGAGAAATTACTTGTATTAAAGAGATCAAGCTAAGGATATTTCTGCTATTGTATTCACTTGGATACGATAAGCGCCTAACATTTTGTACAACTACGAGTAATAATCATACAATAACAAGTTACCTAACTGGTACTTAAGTGTAAGAAATTGAAGTAGCAGGTCCAGAATAAGTCCTCTCTCTCACTCTCTCTCCTTTCTCTCTCTTTCTTGCTCTCTCTCTCCCAACCACCATCAATTCTTTGTTACAAAAAAAGAAAAAACTGTAAAAATACCTGTAAATTGAGATAACTAAAAACTGTAGAAGGTAGAAAAATAATGTCTCTCCACTGTTTTTCAAAGTATTTATTAGCAAAAGCTTTTCGAGAACATGGTTCTCATCGTCAGTGCATCTATTACTCCACCGGTAGTACTGCTAACAGCCTCTCCGAACAGGTGTGAGGTAATGTTCGGAGAGGCTGTTAGCAGTACTACCGGTGGAGTAATAGATGCACTGACGATGAGAACCATGTTCTCTAAAAGCTTTTGCTAATAAATACTTTGAAAAACAGTGGAGAGACATTATTTTTCTACCTTCTACGAAATCGAGAACTCCACAAATAACGCTGCATACATCACAGAACTAAAAACTGATTGAAAGGGCTACAGCGAGGTTTTTATAAAATGAAGGGGTTAAAATAACCCTTTCGACATTTCCAACGCTGAAAATATTGATATTTATTTATGAACCCTCTTCGTTATTAAATGGCTATGGGTTTATCAAGGTGGTAAATGAGAAAGTGATATTACGAGGCCACAAGTTAATTAAATACTCCGTGAAAAAAAAAATTGTGAAAATACTGAAATGAAAGAAAAAGGTAAAAAGAGGAATATTTGGAGTTTTAAAGTCGACTCAATTACTCAGGTTGCTGAAGAGCCTAGAATTAAAAAGAATGAAGGTAAAGAAGGATAGGGCCGAGATGAATCCCTGTCGGGACGCCATAATTCTTCAGCAATTGCCAACAAAAGCAATTAAAGCCAAACAAAATGAAAAAGAAGAGCAGCCAGTACAGAAGGCATTTCTTCAAATTAATATCCCCAAAAAGGTAAATATCCCATCCGCGGTCGTGGAAGTTAGTTTATATTCATGAAAGAAAAAAAAAAAAAAAGAGAGAAAAAAAGAAATTCTTACCCTTAAATTTCCGGGTTTTATTATTATCTGGAATCAATGTATCCGACCGGAATGACGAATATAAAGTTGTACTCGGAGATTTTGGTTGAACAGGTATTCGGCCCTTGAGGCAGTAAAGTTTTTTTTTATGACGGCTGTAAGCTGGCCTTCGTAAAGTTCATTTAGTTACCGGCTCCAACCCCTATCACCTAGCTTTTAGGTGTACATTCAATTCACCCCGTTTCATGAAGCATCCAGTATGCTGTAAGGTTTTGTGTATGTTAGAATTTTCCTCATTTGGCCTTCAACATTTAGCTCTTTAAATTCTTTATTAATATGTGTCTGACACATTGGGCTGCCTGTGACCGGAATGTGTTAAAAGTTGCCATATATATATATATATATATATATATATATATATATATATATATATATATATATATATTCTGCTTTTAACCTTTATCTCTTATACTTTACCTCAAGATTTGCCATTCAAGACGAATGTTTTACGTTATTTGTTTAATAATAAGCCTTCAAACTTAAATACGTTACAATCAATTGAAGACCCTGAAAGCTTGTTTTTCGGTTCTTAGGCTGTCATTTGTTAAAATAAAAATCTTTTCTCTCAAGTATCTTCTTGGACCGCCTTAATGAAGAGGACAAATATATTTTGGGTTTACCAAATGCACAGAATTGTATTAGCTCAAAATAATTCTGTGGTCTATTGCGGGCCTGAAAACTACCGCAAAAAGGTTTTAGGTTATGTTATAGGTTCTTTGGGGGAGGCGAGGTTAGCTCAGTGGTAGAGCACTGGACTAATAAGCTGGAGGCCTGAGTTCAAATCCCGAGCAAGCACTAAAGATTTTTTCTTCCAGTGTCTTCGTTCATGGGTTGAATTCGGCCTTCCTGACCGTCCCTAGGCCGACCCAGCCTTTAATTAATTTAATAATGGATGGGTACCTTGGGTGCTAATGACTCTATCAGTCGAAGCGGCCAAGGGGAAAATCAGGCGGTCGGAGCATAGTACTGACCACACTATCTCCCTAGTGTGCCGTATGGTCATGAATCAGATACCTCTATAGTATCTGCTCCTCAGGGCCCTCGTGGCCTGTTACGGGACTGATTTTTTTTTTTTTTTTTTTTTTTTTATAGGTTCTTTGGAATGTTTTAAGAATGTTTCCGGATCTCTTGAACTGGAGAGATTGAAATAGAATTCCCTGCTCTTTCTTAGGATTCTTCGAGTTTCTGAGGGCGTCGAAAAACTCCCAACTGACCTTAAGCTTTCCCCAGCCACAACTCGGCCTTCTAACAACTCACTTTTTTTTTCATTTTGCATTGGAAAATTCACCATATTTCAAATTTACATCAAAATCTATTCTGCAGAAACTTTTAATACAAAATTTCTTCGAATATGAATGTTTTATGAGCTAAATCGTAGCGAAAAGCGGAATTAGGATATAATTCTGAGGCTTAGTGTTCAATTCTAAAGGCCAAGCAGCGGGCTAATGCTGAAGGCCCAATGCCTTTTGCTAGGTCGCCTAATCTTCTCTCAAAGTCCTAGTCAGCGCTTTGGAGCAGCGGATATCTCTCTGGAGGCCCTTTGCAGAATCCCTTTCACACAAACAGGGCTATGTTGTGTTTGTATATAACTCATAGTACAGTTTTAAGTTTTATATTTTACGGTCTTATAAAAAAAAAAAAAAAAAAAAGATTTGTAAAAGGCTTATAAAATTAATCCGAAACTGCAAAGTTTGGAAACCTTCCATATAAAAATGTAGACAGCGTAACCGATTACTAAGGCATATTTTGAGATAATGGTATTTTCAATACTATTGACCTAAGGCATTACTTTGACTAGATATTTAAACTGTATAAAAATATGACATGTTTTTGAATAATATTTTCATATTATTATATAATTAAAAAAAGTTGATTTGTATTTATAGACCTATAGATTATCTTACTGGTAAACCTTTTTTCTGTGTATTAATTCTGTTTTTCTTTGTTTTGTTTTTTGTCATTTTAGCTGACAAAGGCTACCAAAGAGTAGCCGAAACGTCCTTAAGATAGATTTTTTTACAAAAATCATATTGATGGTTTTTTAGTTGAATCCCAACTAATCCCTGATTGCTTCATATTTTCATAGTTCTGCAGTTTTTCTAATATTTTTTATTTCAATTTATTTCTGTATTGCTACATTTTTCTGAAGAAATGTAGGCAGTTTTCACTTAAACAATTATTGTGTGAATTTCTTTATGGATACTGCTTACTAGACGCAAAAATTTATACATGTATATATATATATATATATATATATATATATATATTTGTCTGTTTAACAAAAATAGACACACAATTTTTGTTTTTTCGGCAAGAAACTTAGATGGAGATACACCCAAATAAAACGTGATTTTTGTGTCCGATAATTGTAATTGTTTAAAGGCTAATGATTTGCAATGGAGTATAATTGCAACGAATGCTGTCAGTAGGCTCAGCGAAAATGATAAGAGATTATTGAATGATCCTTTAACTTCACAGGAAGTTTCCGATTTTGGTTGGAGAGGGAGCCGCCGGCTCTATGAGCCTATAATGTTTATCACAAAGTGCCAAGAGGTAGGGATCCTTGGTTCAATTGCTCAGATATCTTGAGCTTCGGAGAGGGACCGCGGAGCAGCGGGGAACCAATTGAACTTTGCGACGTGTAGATGGTATCAGCCACCTGCTGCTGGGTACCAACCAGTTCGTTGGAGGTGATTACCGCTAGGGGAGCGGTTTGGTTCCTCCAGCTAGTCCAAACTTTGTTTCATAGCGGTCCATTAAATTTGGATAGAGTTCCCCGGTAGTGGGGGGAGGGGGGTGGTTCGTGAGGCAGCGACCGCAGCGGGCGAAAAGTTGTGGACGGTGTGGGGGTGGGAAGAGATTTTGGAGTTTCAACTCACCTAAAGCCGTCCACCTCCGACGTCTAGACCGTCAAACAGCAATGATTATGGTGGCCTTGCTTAAAATAACACAAGGTGTATCGCAAGTTAATGACTTTACTTCAGGGGGTCAAACTAGACAAAACATGTAATGTAACACCAACAACCATACATTACTTCAGGGGGTCAAACTAGACAAAACATGTAATGTAACACCTACAACCACACATTACTTCAGGGGGTCAAACTAGACAAAACATGTAATGTAACACCAACAACCACACATTACTTCAGGGGGTCAAACTAGACAAAACATGTAATGTAACACCAACAACCACACATTACTTCAGGGGGTCAAACTAGACAAAACATGTAATGTAACACCAACAACCACACATTACTTCAGGGGGTCAAACTAGACAAAACATGTAATGTAACACCAACAACCACACATTACTTCAGGGGGTCAAACTAGACAAAACATGTAATGTAACACCAACAACCACACATTACTTCAGGGGGTCAAACTAGACAAAACATGTAATGTAACACCAACAACCACACATTACTTCAGGGGGTCAAACTAGACAAAACATGTAATGTAACACCAACAACCATACATTACTTCAGGGGGTCAAACTAGAAAAAACATGTAATGTAACACCAACAACCATACATTACTTCAGGGGGTCAAACTAGACAAAACATGTAATGTAACACCAACAACCATACATTTCTACCTCACTCTGTTACAGTTATATGCCGTTCTAATGGTTCTTTAGAAAAAAAAAACAAAAAAAAAAAACGTTTTGTTTGTAGTACAACATCTTTATTCAATGTTTCATTACATTTTTGAAATCAGCATTTAATTTTATTTAAGGCCAATGCACATTAAATATTCACAAGTATCTCATTCAGACTGCAATATAAATTAAAAAAATTAGTGAAAGTTTCTGGTTAGCGACAACTTTTTGAAAATCAGTACTCTTCCAAAAAAATATCTTGCAGGTTGCCGAATCTCAAAAAACTTGTAAAATTTAATGAGGTTACGAACAGTATACTCAGAACTGAGAGTATCTCTCAATTTGATAGTGTAATTATGCCACCTTGTTGTTGTTGAACTACATATTTTGTCTAGTTTTCGCCCCTGGAGTATTGTCATAATCTTGAAGTACCCCCTGTAAACGAAAAAATCATTAATAGTTTTGCTCTTTAATATCTGTAACGAACAACATACTTAAGTTTTATTATGTTATTATTTTTTTGATTTTGCTACTAGATGAAAATAATAAAATAGCTACAGGTGGGGCTCGAACCTGGATCTCCTAGTATAGCGACTAAAAATTATAGATTTTTTAAATATTAAATGATTTTCTACCAACTTTGTTTTTGTAAATAAAAAAAATTGTATATTTATTTCACTTATACACGAATACCCTAAGAAGGAAGACTTTTCCTTATTCAATCCGGTTTCCTGGAACAATTCATTAAAATTATTTTACTCCAGTATTATTAGTCAGAAAAATGTATAATGGGAAATAAATGTTTTTGTATTTTATTTATCAGCATTTCGTTTAATGTTTTTGTGTTTTTACGATTACCTTATATTTTTAATTATAATTTTATTATTAGTTTTTCAAGGAATGAAAATCATTTAATATAAAATTACATATTACGAAATCATCATTTGTTGTGTCTTTTTGGATTAAATTCAATTTACTAACGCTTACAAAAATTTTCGATGACTAAAAAATAATAAAATGTAATACAATGGCGATATAGGGAAAAAAAACGTCTTTTATTATTTTGATCTTGAGAGAAACGTTTCTGACCTTTAACCAAAAACATAATGAGCAATAAAATAAGTATTTATAGCGATTTTTCTGAAAAACATCCATTTCAAATACTAAATATTTTTCCCAATTCTATTCCTACAAAACTGCAAATAAGAATAGTCTTGCGTGATTAGCCTAACATAAGTTCTGAAGGCGCTTGTGAGATACCGTTCTGAGCCAGTGAATACCAACACTCCTGGCCTATCACTGGACAACCAACTCCAATTTTTATGTATCATTTAATCTTTTAACTGAAGAGTTCACACAGGGAAATGCTGTCATATCAAACAGCTGTTCACTGGCTCAAGAAACATATGAAGTTATTCCTTTTTCTCACAGTACTCAAGGAGCCTCAACATCTTTCACAAATCCTTTTTCTGTTACTGCTGAACAAAACTCATCCAAAGAAAACCAACGCCATGATTTTCCTACATACACAATAGAACAGAACTTAGAAGAAAATGAAAATATTACAGAAGATATAGGAGAAGAATGTGAAGATACTCGTATGTGCCAATTATTGAGCTCAGCAGAAATAATGTTGCAAAGGTTTGAACATCTAGAAAAGCTTGCTTTGTTAAAGTTCCCCGGCACTGATATTCACATTGGCTCTGAACTTGACCTTGAACAAGATACAGCTCCTCCTCGCCTAGAAGATACCAAGGTAGTAGTGACAACAGAAACTGCGGTACTCGAGGCTGCGACACTAGCGCTTGATCAGAGTGGAGAATCCCCTAAGGAAGGAAAAACCAGTAAATTTGCGAAAGGAAGCCTACAGAAATCTTCTAGAAAAACTGCGAAAGTTAAGAAAAAGTAGATGGCTTTTTCAGAAAAAAAAAAAATTTCTTTTCTTTTTCTTTCTTTTTTTTTTCTTTTGCAATCTTCTGTTTTTAATGTTGACTTTAGGTTCTGAGGTGTAAAAATCATAACTGTGAATATTATATACAGACAAATGTTAATTTCCTTTTGTATTCATTAATGTTTTATTCAATTTTTTCTTGTATTTCATTTTTTGATTGTTTAAGAGCTTATAGTCTTAGTTACGGAGCTCTTAAATTCAATAAATAAATAAATAATCTTTTAACTGATTTCTAACTTTTACGTTACTTTATAAATTATTTGATTAGATAACTTATTTGTTGAAGACATTAATAGATAAGGTTGAAAGTCCCATTGAGTTATAGAAAGAAACTGGAAAACAATAAAGGTCTGAAGTCCGCAAACATTTTCCAAAGAGGGACATAATAAATTTTAGAACTTTTCTGCAAGAAGGGCTACAAACTAACAGTTGGACAATGGAAGACGAGGTTTCCTTATGCGCGGTGTCAGTAGGAACTTGCGCACAGTATAATATTCAGTTAACCCTTTTGACTACATATGGTTCTATTATATTCAGGTTTCTTAAAATAGCGAAAATAACAAAATGATTGAGTGAATTTCCCAAAATACTGGCTTTAAGGCTATTTAAGGGCTGAAATAACCTTTAATTGGCGGAAAGAAGGCTTTCTGTAAATTCTGTACATGTGTACTTCGTGGATAAACTGGGCTTATCACGGAATCCGCAAATTCTGAGGAGGAATTTCGTCATTCAAGAAAAACTGTATATCATGAAAAATGACCACACTTCAAAAATATATATATTCATTCACCGTCATTAAAAATTATTTTTTTAAAATAAAGGATCAAGGTCTTAACTTTGCCAAATACATCCTCCACGCACAATTTTTGTTGTTGCAAACTTTGCCTGAAAAATGGTTGTGCATACGGTTAATTAATTAAGCGTCAATAGGTTTCCTAGTACACTTGTTATAGGAAGTGAAAAAAAAAACCCAAAAAACTATAACTTTGTCCCGAATACTCTTATACTACAGTTCGAGTTACGCGTGCAGCAGGTTAATTTTTTTTTACCTATGCATCGATGAAAAAGAGCAACAGATACCCCAAGTCTTCTTCAACATTTTTATTTTACTTTTTAAGTGGAATGAGTATTAAAGTATTGACAGACATTTGGAGTTTTGGACTTATCGTACATTTTCTTAGGTGAAAAAGTAATAAACCATCTCCTTCAGAGAAAACAGTGCTTGTTGTTACGTAAGTGTTTGTTCCGTTTCTAGAAGTACGAAAAACTTCTGTTTTATGATTTCCAAATCACACCTAGCAGAGTTGACTCATTTGACAGAATTCCGTTTAAGACTCAAAAATCGAATGATGAAATAATAAATTATGCCCAATTAAAAATTATTTCAGGGGAAAAAAACCTTCATCGGAAAGTGCAACAGGTTTCTATTCCCAGACTATTATGTAAAAAGACCAAACCTGTTCCGGCAGACATGAATGAGATCAGAGAATGATTTAATCACACTCATGGACTGCACAATTTATTTAATAATTTCTTACGCTCCTTC
Source organism: Gonocerus acuteangulatus (assembly GCA_946811695.1). Classification (NCBI taxonomy): domain Eukaryota; kingdom Metazoa; phylum Arthropoda; class Insecta; order Hemiptera; family Coreidae; genus Gonocerus; species Gonocerus acuteangulatus. Next base: position 57,020,018 of record OX328130.1, read on the forward strand.
CATGAAGTCTCGGTACATTCAAAATTACTGGCGCTGGACTATTAAAATAGCTCTCCTTAGGAGCTGTGGGCTGTTCCCCTAACCGCCAATTCACTTCAAATAACTAACATTTCGCCTCAACAACCTAGTGATCGGTGTGAAACCTTAATAATTTTCAATTTCACGATGAATTAATGTATTGTACTTCGAATTCGTCTTAGACACACTCAGCAAACACACCCACATACGTATAGGTATTAAAGATGTGATGACCTATTCTTTACAACTAGTTTCTCATATATATATATATATATATATATATATATATATATATATATATATATATATATATATATAATTAAATGCGAAGTTAAATAAAGGTTCAGAGCACAACTAGACCAAGTCCATGGTATACAGGAAATGAGTATTATTCGTTTTAATTGCAGAGACGTTGTATAAATCCTATTGACCATTATAAGTCTTTAAAAGATTTGAACTTAAACACTGACATTATTTATGTATAGCCTGGATCATAAAATAGTTAAAAAAGGGACTTGGCTTACTTGTGCTCTGAAAACAAATAAGAATGACTTCCAGATGTGTAGCCAGAACTGCAACAAGTGGCAAAATAATGAAGTTAGGACTTAGTCTCCTGTAGCACTGAAAAAAGCAATTTTAGTAATACTCTTCTATGCCATTACAACATAACCCCTGAACCCTCCAAATATTAATCAAGTTTACATGGTTTGGCCATGTTGAAATTGTGGTAAGAGTAAGCAGAATTAAACCGTGATGAAATTAGTAATGTCAGACAAGGTCTCCGAATACAGAACAGTATGGTAGACGAATGCCTCACAATTGAAGAGCAGGAGAGATGTGTTATCAGAGAATACATCGCCGAATCGTGTTGCGCACCGCCGCACCACTGATACGAACGCAGCTTCGCCGCAAATGCCCGAATATGTCGCCAGGTTCTCCCTTCGTATCTACGGCACGCTTCATGTGCTTCGCTCTTCGTGCTTCAGCGCATTCTGACCCGAGGATTGTCTACTAACGCTCTCTCTTCGGCTAGGAGTAAGATATACAATGTTATCGGTGTATTTGACGTCAGGAATCGTCAATGTGCAGTCTGCTGAAAGAGACGTCACCGATTACAATGTTAATAATTTATTCTCTATCATTGCGTAAATATTTACCCATGATCATATTTATTTATAATATTAATACTAAGGATTTTCGGGGTCTTCCGTGGTCCAGTGGTTAGCGCCTTAGACTCAGAAGTGGGAGTTGGTGGTTTCAATCCCCACTGGCGCGGCGGCAGGAATTTTCTCATCACACGGCTCGTTGGGAAAATTCCTCGCTGCATCCTGGATGTCGGCGCTAATGGCCTAGTTCTAAAAAAAAAAAAAAAAAAAAAAAAAAAGGCTTTGCTATCAGATAGCTCTCTGCCATTTTTTTTTACTACATTATGTCATCAGTATCCTAGCAAGAAAGACGTGCTCGCAAGGATATGGGCAAGTCATGGATACAAAAAGGCGTACATTACCTCATCTCCATCTTCTACTTAAATTATCAATATTCAAATTAAAATAAACAATTTAACTAGGGAAAATGAAAATCGATTCCATAACTTCGGAATACAAACCTCATAAACACCCCCACTTCACTGGCGATTAAAAAAAACCCGACGGGCTCGCGTTATGGAAGGCTTAGATGTCACTATTTAATGATATCAAGCACATAGAGATTATTCGATTTTTTGTTATTCCCCTAAAGTGATATCAAGCACATAGAGATTATTCGATTTTTTGTTATTCCCCTACAGTGATATCAAGCACATAGAGATTATTCGATTTTTTGTTATTCCCCTACAGTGATATCAAACACATAGAGATTATTCGATTTTTTGTTATTCCCCTACAGTGATATCAAGCACATAGAGATTATTCGATTTTTTGTTATTCCCCTACAGTGATATCAATCACATAGAGATTATTCGATTTTTTGTTATTCCCCTACAGTGATATCAAGCACATAGAGATTATTCGATTTTTTGTTATTCCCCTACAGTGATATCAAACACATAGAGATTATTCGATTTTTTGTTATTCCCCTACAGTGATATCAAGCACATAGAGATTATTCGATTTTTTGTTATTCCCCTACAGTGATATCAAGCACATAGAGATTATTCGATTTTTTGTTATTCCCCTACAGTGATATCAAACACATAGAGATTATTCGATTTTTTGTTATTCCCCTACAGTGATATCAAGCACATAGAGATTATTCGATTTTTTGTTATTCCCCTACAGTGATATCAAACACATAGAGATTATTCGATTTTTTGTTATTCCCCTACAGTGATATCAAGCACATAGAGATTATTCGATTTTTTGTTATTCCCCTACAGTGATATCAAGCACATAGAGATTATTCGATTTTTTGTTATTCCCCTACAGTGGTATCAAGCACATAGAGATTATTCGATTTTTCGTTATTCCCCTACAGTGATATCAAGCACATAGAGATTATTCGATTTTTTGTTATTCCCCTACAGTGATATCAAGCACATAGAGATTATTCGATTTTTTGTTATTCCCCTACAGTGATATACAGTTACAGTAGACTTTCTCTAATCCAGCGTCATCGGGACCGGGATACAGTCGGATTAGAGAAAACGCCGGATTAGAGAACTCAAGTCATATGCGGTCACTTATGTATTTGAAAAACCTTATTATTTGAGGATATAATAATATGTACCATTTTTAATATTGCACATTTCAAATTATACATATTATTAAAATTACTTTTAAAACTTGTACCCCACTAGCCATGAATGTTGGAATTAGACTGGCTAAAATCAAGCCTTCCAGCTGCAGGTTCCTTAGTGGATACATTTACTTTCTTAGTAGCACACCTATTCCTGCCTCTAAAACAAAACATATTTGCCTTCTATGGCTTCCATTTAATGAAATACCATGAAACTAATGTTTGGCTAGCTAGGAAAAGAAGCTTTTCTAGGAACCTTCGAGCCAGTCTAGCTCTGGCGAGTTCCCAGAACCGTCACTTATTCCTCTCGGAGACCGCCGGATTAGAGAGAAGGGCGGATAAGAGAACACCGGGATTAGGGAGAATTTACTGTGTATACCTGTAAAATAATTGGTAGTAAAATTATTTTAAAAATTTACCTTGATAATATTACTGGAAATAAAATAAAGAATTCATTCTAAACAATTGTGATCAGAAATTTTGACTTCATGAATGCTATAAAGTTTGTAATAAAACCATGAAATTCGAGCTAAAGAAGTTTTCGGAAAAAATAAGTTGATGCTTGACCTCCAGCTTCATGCTTTATCAATATAACGTATAGATGTCCTATTTCTTCCAAGTACGAAAAATTAAACTACATGCAGCAAAATCACACAAGCCCTTAATCAGGCGCGGAACATGCGTTCAGAATGCGCATCACATTTTATGGAAATTAGTGATATTGATCGAAAATCTTTCTCATATCATGACGAAATATAAACCTTAAGGATTTTTGTACAACTGTAGTCAACACGACGCCAAGATATTTACAATGTATTACGCTGTCTTGAACTGTTTTTCAGGTAGCCAAAACGGAAGTAATACGTTTTATTGTAGCGAATATATTCCAATTTTATTTGTTCAATCAAACAGTAAATTGAGTGACTTTACGTTAAATGGATGCAACATTAATACCTGGAAGGCTTAGGCAAGAGATATATATTCTGATGGTATCTTCAGTGCCACGAAAGAATAAAAAAGTGTTATTTTCATTGAGAAGTCGTTAAACAAGACTTTTAAACGAGTTAACTTCCGGCGTTAATCACGCAAAGTTTCATAAATCTGTTTGTTTTCCCTTGCTCGCCCTTCTTCAAGCTTCATACAATTTATTACAGCAATTACCGACCCTAATCTCATTGCCGTGATTCTTATCCGTCGGCTGGGGGGTTTTATCAAGCACATTGTGCGGTAGCTATCCTGTTACATCGGCCAGCTATCAAGAATGTGCTGTGTGTTCGGGCTTGGATCGGATTGAGAGGCCAAGTTCTACCAACGAGCTGGAGACATGCAAACTCTCCTTGAAGTAATTTGATTTCACTTAAGATTAGGAATGCCGGCACGTTTGGTCGATTCTATGCTTCCGAGGGAGTTTCTCTTCTCTCTTCTGTTAATTGTGTCGAGTTAAATGTTAATTGACGCTTCTAGAATGCTCAAGCGTTAAATTGTCTAGTGATTTGTTATTGTTTGCAGAAATTTTACCGAAGACTTTGTCGTATTTTCAATGAGAATATTTCTAAATATTGTCATTATTGATCCAGAAACAATATGACAACACAAAAACATTATGCAAAAGCGAAAATTGCAGTAATGAAAAAGTAGCTGATATCTTGGCAAATAACAAAAAAAAAAAAAAAAAAAAAAAAAAAAAAAAAAAAAAAAAAAAACTAAGAGAATTAAGAAAGCAGTCGGTAAATTGCCTTCAAACATATGTGCCGACTGAGCCCTGTGAAGCTGAACTCATAATCTCTGAGGATGGTAGCAGTAACTTCTGAAAGCGCTTAGCGTAAAAAATAAAATTTGTTGTTTGTGAAGGAGTTAGACATCTTTAATTTTACTTCTTAACTTTCGCTCTAGAAAGAAAATAGTACCAACACGTTTCTCATTTTCTTGCCTCGATAATAAAATACTCAATGTACTCTTATGTCATTAAAAAAGAAATAAAAATTACTAATTAAAAACTAAGTCAAAACAAGACAAACCCCGTTCAAAAGAACAAAACTTACGTGTTCAAAGTTAGTGGTTAAAATTTCGAACGTTTAAATTTTGTAATTTATTTAATATTATTTCTCCGATTAACATTGCATTATCGAAAATTGCCTGAGAACAATTTTGTAGAACATTCAGTAAGCTTTCGTTTTCGAGATATTTTAAAAAATATACCAAGATCTAAACACTTTTTAGGCCTATTAATAAATTTTTTTGTATCCAAATGTAACCAAAATTTAAATATCTTAGTTTCGATGATTTCATGATTCCTCCCTCTCTTATGGAGGAAGGGAGGAACCGCAATAATAAAATATAAAAATAACTATATACTTTACAGGAACACTAAAACATAAGAATATTTCAATAAGTAATTTTTTATGAGCTGTGTAAATCAAGATGAAATTATTTTCCTAGTTAAGTAAATTATTTACATTTAACTAACAGTATTTCTAAATAATGTTTATCGCTGCTGTGATATGGAAACCTTAGAATATACTTAAAATATTTCGCCATCAATGGAAACGTATGGAAGCGATAAGGCGATCCTGTCGAAATTGTTTTGTTATAAACATTTCTTTATTGAAATGTAACCAAATATTTTATATCTTAGTTTGAATGAATGCCAAAAGTTTGAAAGTAAATTCGATCCTGACTACTTGAAACAAAAAATCGGTTAAACAGCTCATGATATCGCCTTGAAACTGGTTTCACTCAATTAGTCACTTAAAAAATCTGGTTGCCTAATAACCCACAACATTTAGAATTACTTGATTTTGTGGAAGTTCCACCATACAACAGTGTTGGCGGATTTTGCTGATTAACGAGTATGTCCTTCCGTTTTAGGCTTAGCTTAGTCGTTGATTGTGAACGATAGAACGCAAACATTTATATAAGTAGTATACTCGTATATAAAATCATAAATTTAAACAAGAGTTTTTTTCGTGATCTGATAGCAACAAATTTCGACATTTTTCGCCACAACTTCCTAGGTAGACTCCTTAAGGGGATTTTCATCACTATAGGAATGGAGGAAACAATCTAAAAAAGAACTTGTTTAATCAAAATTTTAGTCCATTCTATTCTCTGAGGACAATTCTACAGAGCTCTGATGTATTCATGCGCGGAACAATCGAGTTGCCCTGAACTCTGTTCGAGTTGTGAGGGCCTTTGAAACAAGGAGCTAATAGTGTTGAACACCTGTTCTGTGTAGGTTTCGCTATTGAATTGTATGCCTCCGTCTCTGTATCAGGTTTCGGAAAGGGGATTATTTTATCATCTTCCTTTGATTTGATGAATTAAGGGGTTTCCTGGTTAGAACGTGTTGAAGTCACTATTTGTTCAAACGTTCCGTTTAGCAGTCCGCTAATTATTATGATTTCTCCCTTCTTTAAATCTAATGAACTTTTAGGACGTTTCTTCCCTCCCTCCTTCGACATCATTTTATGAAGATGTGCTCATTAGGGGAGGTACAGCCCCTTTAGCCCCCCCCCCTTATATGCTTATGCTTCCCCAACCCTCCAAAATATCTCCTATATCCTTTAAAAGTAGATAAGAACGTGATAAGAGAGTGCTGTGAGGAGTGCGGGAGTCGGTGCTCCTATTTCTGAGTCGTGTGGCCCATAATTACCTGAACCGGTCCGAGGAAACCGGTCTCTCTCCTTGCTACATCTCGGGCCGGACACTCGGGAAAAAAGGTTCACTCCTGGAGCATTTCTTTTACTTTTTACTTCTTCTCTTTTGATCTGGTTTCGACTTTTTTTCTTTTTAACTAAGGGGGATTTTGTATTATTTGCTTCTTTATTTTCTTCTTTATCCTCTCTATCTTCGTTTTCGTTATCATTGAGCAGTGAACTTACCTTATCTTGTCTTGCTTGTCACGGTTAATTAATGTCAGCAAGTCCTTTTTTTTTTTTTTTTTTTTTTTTTTTTTTTTTTTTTTTTTTTTTTTTTAAATACGCCAAAAAGTGGTCAATGACAACACTATTTCCAAGACCTACAATTTTTAGTGATTTAAATATTTCTCTTATTATTAAATGGTTTGATCATGTCGCTAAGTTTTTTTACTCATTTCCAATTGCATTATGAAATTGAAGGATAATCTCACGTCTGAGTATACGGAGGAAACCACATGCATAATTTGCACGCCTCCCTGGCATGGGTGGTGCGTGCAAATCTTGATCGAGCAAGCTCGGCATCGCCGGATATGAGTCCCGGCGTGGAGTTGATAAAAGTGGACTGTATGAAATGATATGTAACAAAGATTTACGTGAGAAAAATAGCTATATTAAATAAAACATATTTCTTCCCTGGGCTTGAAGAGCCAATGGTGTTAATATTGTTAATGATTGAGATTAATGTTGCCCTGGGGATTATGATGGCCGCATGCTGTGATGTTGCCTCGATGTTCGCCGGTTCGCTGTCTTCGCTCCTCTCTCCTCCGCACTCGCACTCCTGGCCGGAGATGAGCCTTTACTCCCTCATGGCGTTGGATTGCATCTTCTTTGGTAAATGGGTGAGGAGGTTTGGCTGAAGAAGAGCTGTTGAGCGGTGTCAGTGCTCTTCAGCTGTTATCTTGTTAGCATAGATATGCTTATTAGACTAAACTGAAAAAAAAAAAAAAAAGTTACAACAAAGCGTATTTTTTTCACAAAATAATGATGCCAAGTTTATTTTCTATGCTGGCAATAATTATCCAGTCAAACGGTCGCAAACGGTCGCCGTAAATAAAATTGAGCATTATCTTTTAGTGAATCAATTAGATGATAACGAAATACGCTATTCACTTAATAAGGGTTACTCTACCACGAATATCTTAAAAAGAAGCTTCAAGAAGAATGGGAGAAGATAATGCCATTGTTGCATAGAAAAGATTGACCAATCCATGCACAATCGAAAGATGTTATAAATAATAAAGGATTGCCTACAAAATACTAAAATTTAAAATATTTTTTTAATTTTTGGGCTTCTTCTATTTTCATTGTGACCTTAGAAGTGTACATTAATGTATAAGGTATATGTTTGATGTTATGATTTGATCTCAAATAAATTTTTGGGTCTTTTTTCGAAGACCAGTTACTTTTGAAGTAGCTGTAGTGATTTTAACAATGATTTAGCTACTTTCCATTTCTATTGGAGGATTCCTATGATCAATTCTATTGGAGTAAATTAACCTTCAACAGGGAATTAGCGTTTGTTTGTGAAAAAGCTCTGCTTATGTTAGTGAGAAAAAATGGGTATTTTACAATTAGTCCGCGATGTTCCTGACAAGGAAAAAGCGATTGGTTTCTTACTCGTAAAAATTAATTGAATTTTATTAATTTTAGCGAGTTGGATTGACTGATATCTTTTTGAGCGAGCGGAAACGCATAACACGTATTCCCATAATGCTAAATAAATGTAAAATATCCGAAAAGAGAGAGAAAAGGAATAAAATATGTGTGTTTACAAATATCATTGTTTATGTCATCCTTCTTAACCTGCAAAACAGTTAATTTTTTAACCATTACTATAGATTTCGATCATATTAACCTTTTTATTAATAAGTATTGCTTGCCATTATCTAATATGGTTTATAACCGTAGATAACGAGTCAAGTAGTAATAGATAACCAGCAAAGAGCCTGTAAGCTTATCAGCGAGAACGAGTAACTGTTACAAATTACTACTGCTACTTCAAAAGTAACTGGATTTGGTCTTCGAAAAAATATGCAAATTTTTAACTATTGTATATTCTAGCTTGAAGATCCTACTGTATTTTTACAAACAAAGATTTTTAAGTATACATTGTAGCTTGGTATAAAATATATAGTAATTCTTAAAAATAAATATCTTGGATCATATTGAATGACAGCCAGTGTATTGAGAAGAACTCAAACCTTGCCTTTTCAAGCGTTCTCCGGAAACGTTGTGTTTATTCAATTAGTGACAGCTAGAGAATCCAGGCGGTTTTCTAGGAAAAAGAACGTCCAGAAGACAAACATCATAATCTACTTATATGCTCCTATTCCAAGAATGTCACACGAGCTTCTATACATTTGGTAAGGATTTATATTGAAGTTTCAAATGAGTTGATTTATATTCATTCTTTTAACAAAACTTAATAGAAAAATATTAGGAAATTCTTGATCAATAAAAATGATGTTTAACACAGGATAAGGAATTCCATAATCCATAGACTGGAGATTTACTAGATATGGGTCTTTTTGCGAAGACCACATCCAGTTACTTTTGAAGTAGCAGTAGTGATTGTATCAGTGATTCAGCGCATGCGCATAACTCCTTTGCCTTCCTATTGGAGGATTCCGATGACCAATTGCTTTGGTTCTTGCTGGGAGTAAAGTAACCTTCAACAGTGAATTAGTTTTTGTGTATGAAAAAGCTCTGTTTATGTTAGTGAGAAAAATGAGTCTTTTACAATTAGTTCGCGATGTTCCTGACAAAGAAAAAGGGATTGGTTTCTTTCTCGGAAAAATTAATGGAATCCTATTAATTTTAGCGAGTTGGATAGACTAGAGGTGGTAAAATTAATGTAATTCTATTAATTGCGAGTTGGATTGACTAGGGTTTTGATATCTTCTTGAGCGAGCGGAGCGTAGCGTAGCGAGCGGAAACGCATAGCATGTAATACCTAATAAATGTAAAATATCCAAAAAAGAGAGAGAAAACGATTAAAATATGTTTGTTCAAAAATAACTTGTTTGTTATCCTTCATAACCTGCAAAACAGTCAACTTTTATGCTTAATAACTTATTTCATAGTTGAGAGAATTGATTTTGATCATATTAACATTTTTATTAATAAATATTGCTTGCCATTATCTAATATGAATTATAAACGTAGATAACGAGTCAAGAAGTAGTAGATAACCAGCAAAGAACCTATAAGCTAATCAGTAAGCTTATCAGCGAGTACGAGCAACTGTTATAAATCACTAATGCTACTTCAAAAGTAACTGGATGTGGTCTTCGCAAAAAGACCCCTAGATATTCGTCATTTGATATATCTGGATTTCTACTACGTTTTTTCTGATTTACAGGATCACATAAGTACAGTGTAGTGAAATTGATAAAAATATATTATTCTTTTATATGATTCTATAATTGTCTGAGAGGGAAAGGAGAAATAAAATAGGTATTTGTCTGTTCGCACTTTTTGGGCAAAGTTTGACCCCTTGGTATGAGATAAATGAAAATATCCTTAGAGTTTAGTTGTGTACCAATTTCAACACAATTTAATATGTAATGTGACCCTATTTTTTTTTTACATTGAAGATCTACGGCGGTTACGATAATTGTCACTTCGCAATGGAATGGAGCTGTTGAGGTGGCACTCATGAAAGAATATTTTTCCTAATCTTCGTCGGTCCTACCTACTATACACCGGAAATGATCTCTCTTCAAATTTCTCTCTCTCTCTCTCTCTCTCTCTCTCTCACTCTCTCTCTCTCTCCCCCCCCCTCTCTCTCCCCCCTCTCTCTCCCCCTCTCTCCCTCCCTCCCTCCCTCCCACCCATTTTACAGCATTAACTAACCATCTTGCCGGAGAATTTTATGAAGCTCTTGATTGAAGATTTTTTTTAATAAAAATCCCTTTATTGTTCACAGGACTATGGCAGTTTATTTTTATTTAAGAATGGTCTTTACTCTTTATTCTGGGTACATCGTTTAATTATGTTTACGTATGTAAAATAAAAATGATTATTATCGGAAATGGATGAACGTCCGTAAGGTTCAGTTCTCCTCCCCATCGCCCTGATAAAGGCTTGATTCTTAAGCAGAAAAGTCAACAAAAAGTGAAAACTTTTTGAGGTAAAAAAAAATCACCTGATGCCCGACAATATCAACGGTCAACGATTTTATCTCAACAAAACATATAAGTTTTTATTGCACGATTCGCGAGGGCAGTTATTTATCACATGGGCGTATATAAGGGGGGTATGAAGGGGTTGCAGCGCCCCCCCCCCGAAATTTTGATTTGATCGGTAATAATTTTATAAAACCCTTAAAAATAAATTAAATATGATCATTTAGTTCATAAAAAAATTTGAGTGTAATAACATTTTAGTTGGCTAACAATTCGAAGTTCTAGATTGTTAGTATTCCATACCCCCAAATGCCACCAGCCCCCCCCAATTATTTCCTGCATACGCCCGTGATCTATTCTGAAGGCAATTGGTTTCGTTGCTCGTTAGAAAATATAAAAAAGCATTATTCACTTCTCTGGAAATTTCTTTCTCAAAAGCCAAATTTTTTTGAAGTATATACCTCCAGCCTGGAAAACTCATAAAACCACAGAGGTCAGCGACTGAACGGTTGAAGTTTTACGGCAGAAGGAAAGAGTAAATTAAAAAGCCCCCGATTCCTGGACAGTGTAATACAAGGGTCGTATGGGGTTTAGTGTTTTTGTAAAGGTTTTTTTTTTTTTTTATCCCCCTGCCCCGGGCTGCTCTGGGATATTCTGGATTAGGCGGACTGGAAAGAGGTCGGATGTGCTGGTCACATATCAACGGCAGTACCCCCTCTTCCCTATCTACCTCTCTCTACTAGAATTATATGTAAATACGAAATTCTCCAATCCCACGCAAGTTGGAGGTTGGAGTCACCCGCAGCCAATAAGACCTCTTGACCCAATATTCCTATCTAAAGATCCAATTTCCATGCAACTTCGCACTATTCTTCCTTCCTACCTCACACCCCATCCTTCCCCCATTTCTTTTTAACAAAGGAAATTTTCTCCTGTTCATTTCTGTATATAATTTAATTAAATTTTAAATAAAAAGATATTATATTTAATCCGTAAAAGATAGTTAGAAAGACTGCGTTTCCGAGGTGTTGTCGACGAGTTACTCAAAGTACCCTAGAATCACAACATGATAAAGCTGTTGCAAAACTCACAACGTGGGGTCATATATGACCCCATCTAGTCTTTCGTAATTCTTTTGCAAATTTGGTGTTAAGATTCTGAAATGGTATTTTAAGATGACTTCCATGTATAATATAACAATTTATAACCAAATAATCTTAATTGATTGTAAAATGGGGGAGAGGGAAATCAAAGATTAAAATACCACAAATTTAGACATAAGTTTATTTGAATATTTGTCCTCTGAATATCAACATTAAATATAACGCTTTCTCCAATAATATTTTGCCTTTATGACTGCTAGAATAAAAAATACTATGATATGTAAAATTGGTTTAAAAGGGGGAAAAATATAGTGATTTGAATTTATGCACATTATAATGATCAAAAAAATAAAAATATTGTTATTCATTTATACATTTTTCATATATAATTTGCCTGTGTTCAGCACACAGACTCTTACTACCCTTTGCACAATGTGTTACAGCTTTCCTGTCTTTTTTACGATCACAATCACCACATCATATATATGGCCATCCTCTTTTTCACTTGTACCACATACTTCAACAATTTTTACTGTCTTCACTATCCAAAACGTCTCCAAACTCTCTGTTTTTCTTTTCTACAATTTGCCAAAGCAACTCATTGTGAATTTCTTCTTCAGTGAAAAATAATATATCGTTAGACTTACTACATTCGATAAATAAAAATATTACATAAACCTCAACGTGGGGTCGCCGGTGACCCAAAGGCTTTATATACGTTCACAGGGATAGGAATGAGAAAAGCCTGACTTTCTATTATGATCACCTTGTCAGGACAGGAAGGAACAGGATCGGACATGTTTAACAGCTCGAATGTGTAGGAAATAACAAATATTTTTAGAGCTCAGGGGTCATGGGTAACCCCACGTTGTGATTCCAGGGATAAATATGACTAATAGTACTTATATGACTTAAATCTCAAATAAAGAGCCCTAGAAAATCTCTCATCTCTCATCCACCTCGAAATAATAAATTATAATTAGAAACTCGAAAATGCGTTACTCTCCAACTGGTTGTAAGTTGTGAAATAAACAATAAATAGCAACCTTAATGACTAATTTGAATGGAAGGGGTCTCCCGTGGTCTAGTGGCTAGCGCCTTAGATTCATATGCGGGAGATGGTGGGATCGATCCCCACCAGCAGCAGGAATTTTCTCATCTCATAGCAACGATGGTTTGGGGCTGTATGGCTTCAGCTGGAGTAGAAAACTTGAACATCATCGAGAGAATAATAGGCCAATATGTATAACTAGATGTCCTAAAAGAAAATCTCTGACCCAGTACCACCAAGTTAGGCCTAGGATTGAATTTTATTTTTCAACAAAACAACGATCCTAAAAATTGTGCCAGAAGGGTCGAAGAATGGTTGCTGTACAATACTTCACGTCAGTTAAGAACACCACCACAATGGCCTGACCTTAACACCATAGAGCACCTCTGGCAGGATCTTAAAAGGAGGCTGAGGCATCACAAAATAAAAAATAAACATCAACTCTCAGAGGCCCTTAAGGAGGATGGCTGAAAACCGATGCAACATTTACAAGAAAATTAGTTAGCACAATGAACAGTCGTCTGAGGGAGGTAATAACAAATAAGGGAGGTCCCACTGATCATTAGATAATTTTTGTTAAATATTTGAATTGATAATTATTATATTATTTGCCGCGTATGCAGACTTTTTTTGCGAAATTCATTGTTACTTTTTCTATATTATTTTTTATTAGAGTTATAAAATTTTTTAAAATTTACCAAATTCATCGAAAGAGCTTATATTTAAAAGGAAAAAAATAAATAAATTGTTTCATGGTTTTTTCTCTTTCGCTTTTAACCCTCTTTTTTGATTAAAACAAAATAATCATAAGTGTATGTAGACTTTTTTTACTAACTGTATATATATATATATATATATATATATATATATATATATATATATATACATACATAACACACTCAATTATGTAATGCATATATTAAAATATCAAATGTAGAACTAAATTAACCCTTCTAACGGAACATCCGTCTCCCAGACGGGTATAGTTAAAAAAAGTAACCACACGTATGGTTGTATGGAGTTAAGGCTGGCGTGGCTTGGATTTTGCTCAGTTCACACCTTTCCCTCTACGGAAATCGCGGTAGTTAAGCCAAAATCCGTCTCTCGAGTAGGAAAGAGCGGTTTTTCTCAAAGACACTCCGTCTAAAAGGCGGATGTTCCTACTAGCGTACGTTCCGAGTAGCCGTCTGCTAGACGCGTGTTCCGATTAATGTACTCATTGTGACGCACACTTACGCAGAACTTCAGGCAATGCGTACTAAAATAATATATTAGGATTCAGTAGCGTACAAAAACACATTTTTTTTACTAATTATAATTTTTCGTAACTTTTTACTAGTCTACTACTATTATACTTATTTTTTTAGTCTAATTCTTCGAGTTTTGACTTTTTCTATTTTTTATGGTAATTTTTTACGAGTTTACATTTTCGTAGTTTTTTATTAGTCTACATTTTCATAAATATTTACTACTCTATTATTTTTGTATTTTTCATTTTTTAACTTTTTTCTCGTTGTAATTTTTTACTGTAAATTTGACTGAAATTAATGTAATAAAAGAAAAAAAAAGAAAGAAAAAAAGACTGCATAGGCGGAAATAATTTGGGTTTCCTATACAAACATTTCATAATTTGAACGAAATTCTGAAATAAATATTTTTCTCTTGTAGCATTTACTATTCCTTTAACAAACAAAACTACGTACCAATTATTAGATAAATGATAAGTGACTTAAATATAATTATTAGGGTGTTGAAAATGTGGAAAACAAGGTACCCGCCTCAGAGACGGATGTTCCTACTAATAGAAGAAAAAAAGATGTTCCGCTGGAAGGGTTAAATTTGATTAATTATAATATAATGGAAACCAAATGATGCACTCGTCCCTGTGCACCGGTCCATGAGAGTAATAAATTAAATTAATCTCTGGGAGGCCTAGGGACGGTCTGGGACCCTGAATCAAACCCACGAAGACATTAGAAGATAAAACTCTTCCTGCGCTCAATTTTTGAACTCAGGTCCTCCTCAGTGGTACTCCATTGCTCTACCACTGAGCTAACTTCGCTTTCCTTCTTTTTGCCATGAAACCTTGTGTGAAGATGTGAAAAAAAAAATCAGTCCCGTACCAGGCCACGAGGGCCGTGACGGGCAGATTCTATGGAGGTATCTGATTCATGACCATACGGCAAACTAGGAAGATAGTGTGGTCAGTACTATGTGCCGACCACCTGATTTTCCCCTTGCTGCTTAGACTGCTAGGGCCATTAGGACCAAGGAACCCATTAATAAATTAATGAAAGGCTGGGTTTGAATAGGGACGGTCAGGGTGGCCGAATTCAACCCATGAACGAAGACACTAGAAGAAAAAATCTTTAGTGCTTGCTCGGGATTTGAACTGAGGTTCTCCAGCTTATTAGCCCATTGCTCTACCACGGAGCCAACCTCGCCTCCGAAGATGTGAAATGTAGTGATAAATAAAAATTTCAAATGTTTTAATGGGAACCAAACAATTTACTTGTTTTTTTCCCCCGAATGCTAATGCTAGAGGACTTGAACAAGTCCCCTTCCGTTGACAAATGCCCCTCTGAAGCATTACGCTCCCCCACTTTGTTGTAAGACTTATATAAATATAATGCTTTGGAAATTATGCGGTATCAAATATAATGGGAGTCTTCTTGATATTCCCTTCGGTATAAGTATAATCATATTTTCCGTCTACATGAACAACAGGGGTAGAACTTTTCTCCAATAAAGAGGAAATGGCCAGGATGGTAGGGGAACAATACCGATTGGGGGGGGGGCTTTATGAACTCCCATCGAAATTGGATTTTTACGGAGCATGTAAGAGGGCTTTTCCTAGTTCGATACCCATCCTCGTCCCACAACCTTGTCCCTACAAGGTTTCTTATATATCTACTATATATATATATATATATATCTACTATATATATATATCTACTATATATTTGTCAAATACCACCAAAAGACCCCCCCCCCCCGAAACAACTTGACTTTGAAACACTCCCTTTAGAACGTAGACACTCGCTAAGATAGGATTTTTTGATATTCGAATTTTTAAGTATTTTTAGAGGGGTTTGAATTTTTAGTTGGTTAGAGCAGGCAAGCCCAGGCAGCATGCGTTGCTAGGACGGTAAAGAACAGCTGTTACCGTACATTATCTATTTCATAGTATTATTTTTAATTGAGGTTAATTTCAACTATGATGGCAGACCTTGAATTACTAGTAGTTAACTACCCCTCATAGAGTTTACGCTATTAGGGACAAAATCACAATTTTAATTGAGGTTCATTTCGACATGTCCCCCATAGAGTTTTCCTGGTGATGGTCCATGCGAGGTAATAATATCCCGAACCCTTGCACAGCCTCCTCACCCAGCAGCATCCCCAGTCACAACACTCCTCGGTAATGCTCGCAAATATAATGGGTGTTTCCAAATGACATCTGAGAAACATAAATTTTTAAATATTAAAGTACATTTATTATTGGCAGCGAATTTTAACCTGTACTGGTACAACTCCTGTTACTGGTATCTCTAGGTTATCCGTTTGTTGACTGGAGAGACCCAGTGTCAAGAAATATTATACTTTGATTACTTAACAATTGATGTATAAAATATAGTGTGACGGGTACCATGCTATGATAAACTGCAAAAAAAAATATATATTCGCGTTACTGTTGATGATTATTTAAAGCAATAAAATAACTACTTATCTGCCGTGACGAAGCACGGGCATTAGCTAGTATATATATATATATATATATATATATATATATATATATATGGCGGAAGCAAGATACAATAATAAAGCGATGAGCTACCTTTTAAATTCTGATTTTGTTTCTTTTGTTTTACAACAGACGTTCCTTATTAGTTGGACATGATATCTACCGATTCTCGTTGGAAGGAAGTAAAATTAACAGCTGTTTCGGGAAAATTAAAAAATTGTGCCGATCGGATTTATGTTTATAACACATCGTCGATACAAATGCAAACTAACGAATATGAAAAAATGCATCTTTCATTGTGCATCTTTAATAATTTCTGCTGGACTTATTTACGGCAAATTCTTCAATCTGACTTCACTCTATTAAAGGGAAAGTATTCCACTATCAAAAGGTCAAATCTGCCAAATATTTGACTGTCCAAAAAAAAGTTATGAATAAATACTTTTCCACTCTGAAAAGTGGTGATTTTCATATTCGTTAGTTTGCTTTTGTATCGACGACATCTTTCTCTTGTGATGGCTTCGATTTATACAGTCTCATTAAAATCTAACAACAATTACGGCCACAAGAGCATATCAATTAGTTGTCCTTCAAGTGGATAGATTTTGCTGGTTTATGAAGTCGTCCAAACGATTATTATGTCGAAATGAAAATAAATCGTTTTAACACACACACACACACATGTACATGCACAAACACTTGCTGTATGACGATAATAATAATTTATAGTTTAAATGAATATCTAGTGCAACAATAATTACGATATGAGGTATATTTTTAAGTGAAGTTAATTAAATAAGGCTAATGAAAGTTATAATTATTATTTACATTTTTATTTATTGAACTTTCTGGATATATAATGTGTATATATTATGTATTACTGGTTTTGTAATACTATTTTTTTTTTTTTTTTTTTAGGTGAGCTTCCTTAATTGGCTTCATTGAAAGAACAGGTAACACACAAGTAATATACTTTCGAGTCTAAATGTTTTTTCAGTATCAGTTGTTTTATATTATTATCTTAGTTTCTGGAGAAAATGTTTACTTGTGCGATATCTCCTACCTAAATATTATGCTTTATTTATTTATTAAGGGGGCGAGGTTAGCTCAGTGGTAGAGCACTCGACTAATGAACTGGAAGACCAGGTTCAAAACCCGAGCGCGCACGAAAGATTTTTTCTTCTAGTGCTGCCGTTCGAGGGTTGGATTTGGGGTCCCAGATCGTCCCTAGGCTCACCCAGCCTTTAATTAATTTAATTAATAATGGGTACCTTGGGTGCTAATGACTCTAGTATTCGAAGCAGCCAAGGGGAAAATCAGGCGGCCGGAGCATAGCATTGACCACACTATCTCCCTAGTGTGCCGCATGGTCAAGAATCAGATACCTCTACAGTATCTGCCCCTCTGGGCCCTTGTGGCCTGTTACGGGACTGATTTTTTTTTTTTTTTTTTTATTTATTAAGTATATTTAAATCCTGCAATTCTAGCAGTAGTACTGCTTGCGGTGAGAATATTATAAGTTTTTCCGATAATTTTAGATATTTGCTTGCATTGATTGTTGTATTGAGTATTAGGCCATCTAAATTGGAGAAGTATTTACACTCAATTGCCAAGATTTGATTTACACAGCTTCTGGGTGTATGCTTTCCTGATTTTCTCATCATTCGGCCCTCCTGTTTTGCTTGTCGATGTTTAGAATTTCTGGTTTATTGCGACGAACAGTTTGGTCCATGATTATAGTTTCGTCCCTGTGAATTTTCCCCCCGTGATGTTTATGATGTTCCCAAACCTTTTTGATATCCAATTTATGCTTTGATGTGTATTTCTTGATTACTCTCTTATAAGAGCGGGTGAAGGCTCACTTTGCTCCAAGCTCAAATCAGTAAATAATTGAAAAAATTCTTGATCATCCGGAATAGTATGACATCAGAAAACCCCTCGGATTGCTTCCAATCTCCACAGATATTTATTGGACTGTTTTTCCACAATTTGTTGTTGGCAGTTATTTTAGGTCTCCTATCAATTGAGCGGAGTCACATCATGATCATCGAAGAAAAATACGACTATAAACGACAACATATATTTCACAGAAATGTAACATTTAGCCTTCAGCATTCGGAATGTAGAATTTTCATATTTAGTAAGCAATTTAAAGACTCACTATAATTAGATAAAATTGGAAAAATAAAAAAAATATATATAACACGGCGTACGCCAATGCAGAATGTAAAATGGCTCCAAAGAAGATATCCTTGAATGAAGAACAAATAAATGTGTTCCAGTGACATGAGGATGCGTGCAATAAATTGGTAGCTTCCTTCAAGGTTTGCATGCCAGGCTTACATTATCCACGACTGAGGACAACACTATTTAGGGACTACTGAACCGTAAATGCTGATCTTGAGGGAACATTTGTATTTTTCCAAGGTCAGAAGCACAAGCAAATGAAGTAATGTCGTTTAAATTCCAGCATCGAACGATCAAATCCCGAGCGATTTCTAAGTTCCAAGATAAATCTATCCGAATCCATCACCAATCCTTTCGACGAGTACCAACGTTTTCTGAAAATGTAGGCCGGGGACCCACTTCAGTCAATACAGGAAGGGAACAATTGGGTATGAAAGAAATGTTGCGACCTAAAACACCTAATCATTGATGATATTACTCTATTTTTGGTTATTTAACATCCCATTTGTCCTTGACCTTGCTAAAACCCGATTCCAAATGTTCCACTCCAAATTGTCTTACCATCCTAATCCTGAATGTCTATCCTTATCATCCCAATCCCATCCAGACAATCCTCCTAGGCGGCTCAAGAGACAGTGGCCCCGAGAAAATTTAATCATCTGATCTTATCGTGACCATTAAAACATTTACTGAGACATCTCTGGAAGTGCCAACAGTGGTTGTCTTCTTTCATATTTTGTATGTTTTTTTCTTTTATTTTACTTTTACCGTTTTTGTCAAATTGTACATAATATCTGCATGAACAAACTTGATCATTGTACTGTTAATAATTGTACAGATTTCAAATAAATAAATGGAAAAAAAAAAGAAAAAAAGTTTTTGGTTATGTTTGAGATGAGGTCTTATTTTCAATATATGTTCTTCTCGTTAGATTTTATATACGCTGCTTCGTTTGCAGTAAAATGGAAGTTGACGTGCTTATTGAATATACAAATCAAAATAGAAATAGAAATAGAAATTAGTGACAAAAGTTTATTCTGACCAGTGATTTCCTGAAGAAATATTCCAAGATAAATGTGTCCGAATCCATCACCTATGTTTAATAACCCTTTGAATGAGTGCAAAAGGGCTTTGAAATTTAAGAACAAGAAAAGAAAAGTTCTGACTTCCACACCTAATAAAATTAAGCATATCCCGCCTTGTTTTTAAACGTAGAAAGTGAAAAATGGGCAGGTAATGCTGCCAAAGTGCAAAATTGTGAAATTTGAAAAACATTGATTACTTGTAGCTCTGGATTAAAGGCAACTCCTCCTGAAAGTGGATTTACAAATTCAGGACCTTGGAAGAGAAAGGGCAAATCTGAAAATCGACTTATTTCATTTTATTTTTTCAGTCAAAAATATGAAGGTAAGGCGACGCTTCGCCTTGTATCTCTGGTTCACCTTTAGTTCTCTCAGTCTTAAGTTAAAGAGAATAGCTCTATCATCTATGTAGAATTTAATATCCGATTACAAGGGCGAAACTTCCCTCCTAGCATTTTGTTACCCATTAATTCCTCGTATACATTTTAATTAAAACATTGAATATCAATTGAATACTTTTTCCTTGAGGTTTATCAATCAGCATTCCACAGAGTAAACATTCGCCTTTGTTATCCTAAAGCACTTTCAGAACTTTAAATTGGATTTCCCAACATCCGGATCTCGTGATTCGCCCTATCTCTTCCATGGTCCTGAAATCGAACAACTGACATCCCAAAGGAAGCAGTTTTCACAGAGATACATGTAGTTTGCTCTGCATCCCTACCTGGATGACATCTGCATAAGATCTGAATTGTTTGCTTGTGGTCTTGATCGAGTAAGGAATATTTGAATGGATGTAATTACTCCGATCAATCGAATAACTGACTATTCTTCCGCGAATGATGTTGCGAACTTAAACATACATTAAAATTCAGAATTTAACGAAGGAATAGCAACTCAAAAATAGTATTGATCAACTGAAACCTACTTTTAAGGTTCAAACCTCTCTACCGGCTATTTCCAAACAAATGTCTGCCAGCCTCTGACCTATCGCCGTCTACCCTATATAGGGCGGCTAAGAGATTACTGATTAGCAATAGGGCCATTGGATTGATAAGGGCACTGAAGGGATTAATGCCTAGGAGGAGGTGAAGAATGCCCTTGGTCATCAGCCCTTGGCATTTATCTTAACCCCCCAGCTAGGGCCGGCTCTTACTTCAAATTGAGGCTGCGACCCCGTAAATCCACCGACCGCAGGGGGCCTACCCTCATTAGATCCAGGTGTTCCATTCTGCCGAATCTCTCTCTCTCTCTCTCTCTCTCTCTCTCTCTCTCTCTCTCTCTCTCTCTCTCTCTCTCTCTCTCTCTCTCTCTCTCTCTCTCTCTCTCTCTCTCTCTCTCTCTCTCTCCCTCCCTCCCTCACTCACTCTCTCTCTCTCTCTCTCCCCCCCTCTCTCTCTCTCTCTCTCTCTCTCCCCCCCTCTCTCTCTCTCTCTCTCTCTCTCTCTCTCTCTCTCTCTCTCTCTCTCTCTCTCTCTCTCTCTCTCTCTCTCTCTCTCTCTATCCCTCTCCATTCCTAGTCACTCTCACTCTCTCTATACTTGATCACTATCGTCTCACTCCCGAGACTCCTCATCTAACCCTTACTCCCTCATTCCAACCCTCCCGTTTTCCCTCTCTTAATCGCTTTTCTGTACATTTACTCTCTAAATGAGTTGAGTTACAATAAATTTAAAAAAAGTTAGTTCATATATATATATATATATATATATATATATATATATATATATATATAAATATGTATGTATGTATGTATGTATAAATATACAGTATACCGTAAAAATACCGTGTAAACATTAATACGGTGTGGTGAAATTGGTGCAAACCAATAATGCTTATATATATATATATATATATATATATATATATATATATATATATATATATATATAGGCATATATTGTTGTTGAGCAATGTTTGACCATTTGGGATCAATTTTGCTATAATTGAAAATATTCCAGCAGTCTAGAATTGTACGGTACATTCATATACACTATATGTAGTACGACTTGCTGGTATAATGAAATTATCATTATAGTTTTAAACGTCACAAAGCTAAATTGAAATTGAATTAAATTAAAATTTACAAAATATTTTAAAGTTTAGTTAATTATAGGTAAATCCTGCGGCGTTTACACCAAAATGAAGGTTCTTATTGTTAAAGTGCTCTCTAAATCAATATATAAATACATTTTATATATATATATATATATATATATATATATATATATATATATATATATATATAAATGGAAAATAGTGCGAGATGTGTGGTCAGAAAAATGACTCCTTATCAATGATTTACTGAAGGAAATATTATTAAAAATAGAAGAAAAAAAAAATTAAATAAATAAAAAATAATATAAAATACAGAAATCTTTAATTTAATAGACAAAACGTGTTTATAATCTTTACGATTTTATTACAAGATATTTTATTTGATATGATTTATAGACTTATTCTATTATAACTGTAGAAAGTTCCCCTTCGTGGTTTTAAGCTGTATAATCTTAGATGGTCTAGTCTTAGTGTCCCTCAAAAGGCGTCAAAATCTATGTGAGACTGGTAGGGAATTTAAAAAATAATGGCTAGTCTGTAAAATTGTTTTATTTTATCATTTGAATTTCCTGTTTTTTCATAATTTCTAATTTCGCTGGATATATAAAAAATAAGAAAAAGTAAAACCTTTAATATTTATTTTAAATAATAGTTTCCTTGTTCAGGAATGTGCTCTGTATAAATAACTCATACGCGACGGACTCATATGAAAATATCAATTTCCTTATTCATTTTCATTATGTATTTCTTTTTTTATGTGATCATATTTTTGTTATTTTGTGAGATATATTTTTCATGATTAAATTTACTATTCGAATATACGTAGTTATTTATATTAGATGTTCACCTCTCCCATGAACTTTGATTATTTTTTTGTTATTTCATAAATGATCTATATTTTTCTTTTAACTAATCAAAAAGAATATTTTGATCTACAAATATGAAAGAAGAAGTGAATTGCCTTTGAATTGAAAAGCAGCTAAAATGTTTCCCGATGTTTTACGATGATCCAGAGAGAAATACCCACATTATTGGCTTTGAGAATACTTGTTCTCCACTTGTGAGTTTCAGTAGAAGTGGAGAGGGTGGAAAAAAAGAAGTGGAAAAGAGGCTGACCACTAGTGGCTGTTGAAGAGACACAGCCACTAGTGGGGAGCCACTGGCTTCCAGTGGGTAGAATGACAGGGTCGGAGGGTCGAATATTAGAGCCCGAAGGGGTCTCTTTGAACTTTTGAAAGGATTCTCTAAGCCCTACAGCTGTCTTGGACAAAGATTGGTCAGTGTCGTTCTCTTCTTATCTCGTTCTAGCTCGATACATTCTACTCTTTTGAGACACATTTTAGCACAAACACGCTTTTCCGAGTAAGCCTGCTTTATTATGTAATTTTTGGTTTACATTCCATTACGTCAGTACAGAGTGATGTATTAAATTGTTTCCTATAACCTACTTGAGTAGAATGTGACTATAAAGAAAGTCCGACTCGTAGGAGCTGCGTCATTGTAGCCATAGTAAAGCGTTATAGTGCCATTAGTAAACGATTAGGAGCAGATATAGAAGCGTTTTGATCAATCGTATACAAATATAGAATGAGATCTCAAAGTGAAGAATGGTTTTAGGCGACTTTAATCCATCCTCCATCACAAAGTTCGCCCTTGGAAACACTATAACCAATACGTTTCTCATTTTCTTAACTTGTTTTACTAAAATTCTCATTTTATTGCCCCTCTTAATCCGAAAATTTAGTTTATTTATATTGAATTTGTCCCAGGAAGCTGATTTTTTCACAGGTGTAGGTGTAGAGAAATGAATAGGCCAACCTTCACTGATTAGAAAAGTTTATTTTCGGAGCGCTTCTGAGATCGTCTCATCTTGTGCCTGTTGGCAACATCATACAAATATACAACAAATCTACAAACTAAAATAAAAAATGTATATACATGTTTAGAAATTTCAGTCACTAGCTTAAAACAGTAAAAGTTAGAATCGTTGAAAAAACTGAAATAAACTTAAAACAAAATTAAATTAAATCATTCCAAGCCAAAGAATGTTTTTTTTCATACAAACTCACTGATACCATCACGATTTTCAAACGCCTGTACAGAATAAACGCCCTCATCTGGTGGCTATTTTTTTTTTTTTTTTTTTTTTTTACAGGAAAACACTTTATCACGTACGTGAGCTAATCAGAGACATATGAGGAGCTTAGTATCAAAGTTGGACAACTCCATTTTTTTCGGTTTTGAGATTTTGGTCGATTCTTAAGGAGCTTTTTAAGCTGCATTCGGTTTTACAACTGTTTTGCATTAAAAACAAAGAGAAAATAGTTAAAATAGCGCTTTTTTGCACCGTTCAGAATCAAAATATGGACAACTTCAACATAGTTTGGTTTCAAAAAAAGATAACTCCTTCAGTAGCCAATGAGAAGCTTGCATTCATGCAATCTGCTCCCATCATGCATTGCAAATCCATCATGGCTGAATGTTTATATTTACTTGTAATGAGCGCATTTAGCGATGATTCTAATTAATAACTAGCTGTTATCCGGTACACTATGGTGCCGAATGCCGGATATTGAGGCAAAAACTGTAGGTCATTGAATGTTTCTGATTTAGGTATGATTTTTGAAGAATTTCTTCCGTACCAAGTCGAATGAGACCACTACCAATTCTATAGAATAATTATTTTATTAATAAACGGGCTTTATATAACAACAAGCGTGAAAAACAGCCGGTATTTAATTTAAAATATTCATACTTTACTCAAGTGGTAGAGCTATGTATCCTTCCAGATGTATTTTCAACACCTCGGATGAATAAATTAACAACTAATGTGGTACTGGTAACTGTTCTCGACATATTCCTCATTATTTAAATTTTCCTGTATAACAAATAAATATTGACTGTTTCACACTAGATATTAAATAGATCTCGCCGTTAATGTTCAGTTATTTGCTATTAAAAACTTTTCAACAACTCTCTGCAGAAAATAATAATGGTTAACTCGTTTTTCATAAAATAATCGCATCGCTAATTGATAACTTTATTTTATTAGCTGTGCACAGGTATGGCGGAGTACGGCGATGAAAATTATAGCACAGCCACTTCAATACGTGTAGTTATTGGTAAAACTGCGCGAAGAGGATAGCTAAGTACCTCTTTTTTTCTAAACTTAATAAAATAAGGATAATTTAGTTTCATTTCAGTTTTGTCAAACTGTATTTAAATAACATTTTTCATGCAATTTTTAACTATATAATTTTGATTTAATACATTAGACATAATTACATTATATTAAAACACCCTCGAGCATACCAAATTCATATTTGTTTGGTTTCAAAAAAGGATAGGTTCAATTTTCAAATGGCTCCCTTTGGTTTCAAAAACAGACAACTCCATGACTTGGTTTTAAACATGGACAACTCCACTATTTAAAGTGTAATTACGGCCTTAATACTTAAATAATTTTGTAGTGCCTTTGAAATAATGTTTCTGAGGCCTATAAGAATAACATATAAAAAAATCACCATGATACTGACATCAATATAATAGATATGGTTTTTTGCCTCTCCTGTAAAAAAAGCAAAAGTGGAGTTGTTCAACTTTGATACTAAGCTCCTCATATATATATATATATATATATAAAGAAAATTATGGGTTGACATTTTAGCAGTTGCGTTCATTTTCCTATCATACAAAATTTATGATCAAGACCTGCTTATGAAACTTAGACGTTTCTTCCGGTTTGTGCCATTGTGTCGAGTTTATAAGCAGATTTTCCTTCCTATAGAAAAGGATGAAACTCAACGAACGGAGCATTATGAACTACAAGCTCTGAACAATGAATTCATTTAATGTCTCTAACGATGACCTTCTGTGATGTATTACACACTTCAAAAGGACAAATAAAACACCTCTAAATTGAAATAAAAACAAAATACAGGTTGTCATTTGAGCTCTAAATAAATTAACAGAGCACCATACCTCTCATAAATTTCTTTTCACATGCCCGTAAATCTCTTTTTGTATATTTTCCGGTGTGGCGGTCAAGAAAAGCTGTAAAATGCCTCATTTATGAAAATTGATGAAGCATTAAGGATATTATAGCGTACCGAAAAAATATCCCTTGATAAATAGTGCATGATTCTATATCACCAATTCATTTCTTTTAGACTTGTTTTTTTTTCTTTATTTATTTTTGTTTTTATGAAAAACTTGACTACTATTCAAATGGATCTTCCATCTGATGTCGAAATGAGCTAATCGCTACTGTTGCGGAATTCACAGTAAATAAAAAAAAAAAAAAAACAGTGTCTCCAATCTGACACGCGAATGACATTTGATACACTGGGTTCCTGAGAAATTTACTCTGACTCCTCTTTTGACTTCATCCGTTTCGAAACCCTTGCTTATGTTAGTCAAAATTTTGGCCTTTGTAAGTCGCTTCGAGGAGTTGTTAAATTTTATTTTCCTTTTTTAAAAGATTTCTATAGGTCTGTAGAGCATCTGCCTTGACAGATGTGGTAGCTAAGCTAAAAACCCCTGCGGTCAATCCACTCACCAGCGTCACATCGACACAATAGGCTAATAAGCGGTGTCCTTTATGTAGTCTTTAGTAGGGAAAAATATCATGGGATACTCGAGGTCCTTGTGACTTAGTAATTATTCCGTACGTTGCCTTTCCGAGAACGGCGTTGAGTGATAGTTCGAATTACATTAATTGCTATACGGGTTCACTTGGAGTCGCTAAGCTCTTATCGATCCCACGTGTCCACTCACTCCCACGACGTGAATGTGGAGAAAACTGTTATTAAATGTAGTCGAATAGACGAAATGGAATGAACCTTTACAGTCCAGGCAACGAATGCTCAAAAACAGCTATAATAGATGGAAATTTTCGAAACAAAATTTTTGGCTTCATAAATTTCTTTGAACTACTTAGGAGGTCAACATATCAAAAATCCCAGACCGTAGCCGGGTGAGGAAAGGGGCTTAGAAGGTCCCATTTTTCGGCATTTCGCCTATATCTCAGAAACCCTGCGTCCTAGTGACATGACCATTCAAAGATTTGCTACAAGTTCTATTAAATCAGGGTTTTCAATGTATCTTTTCGAAATATCCGCCCCTGAAAGTCTTTCATTTTGGGGAGAAACATTTTTGCCACACATTTTTTTCCCTTTTTGACCGGATGGCTCATCAACTATGCACCCAAAAAATAACTGCCGGTTATAGTGTTTTAGAGCATTACATTCCCTTCAATAATATATATTACTTTGCTATTTTATGCATTTTCCTTCAAACGTTGAAACAGTTTTTTCAGTGTTCATATACATTTTTAAATGTAAAGAGAGACCACTGTGGAGGTAACCACTGACAGTGCTTTCTGCCCCCTCCAAAAAATAATTAAATTAAAAAAAAATATATAAATATTGCATTGTCTATTATTGGTTAGGAGAATGCTGTCACACAATATAGTCAGCTACCACTTAGAGTGCTCTTTTAATACTGCAGATATTTTCTTTAATTCCATAGATATTTTCCTATAACTTTTCTTTTTTTTTTTTTTTTTTTTTTTTTTTTTTTACACACATATATATATATATATATATACACACACACACACATATATATATATATATACATATATATATATATGTATATATATTACATCTATAAACAAATTATATGTAGAAATGACAATATATTCACATCTAAAAACGAATAGTATATACAAATGATAATATATATACATCTAAAGACAAATTGTATACATATACCATATAACAAACAATACATATATATATCTAAAAACAAATGGTATTATTTATATACATCTGGTTGATCAATCGGATTACATTATTAGACATAGTTACTAATTCATTAATTACATGTTATCGTTTTTTACAGTTTACCAAGTGGCGTAATACCTTCCTTATGTTTTTTATTGCAATTGTTTGAATATAATATTGGGACGGGGTAAAAAAAAAAAAAAAAAAAAAAAAAAAAAAAAAAAAAAAAAAAAAAAAAAAAAAAAAGGTGTGGTTGAAAGTGTTAAATTTTTCCATACATATTAATAGTTTTGAGGTGTGTAAGGATTGCTAGTATGTGTGGACTGCTGTCAGTAAGTAATTCGGTCATGTCATTATTTTTTATTATTCTGTGGTTATGTTGCTGCTCATGGAAAATATATATACATATAAATACATTTATATTTTTCGAGAACTATTCGTTATGGAACGTCGAAATTTCCCACATTCGGATCACATTATAATTTGCGGGTTTTCAGATCTGTAGGGACAAATTAAAGAGGGAACAGATTTGAACGATACATTTTCTAAATAATTATATCTTCAAGAAGTCAACGAATGGTTGGGATTGGGCATTGGGGAAAATGTAAAATATTCAGAAAAATTTATGTTTCGAGATTTTCGGCATGCACTGTGGCAGCCATCTAAAAAATAAATGCATAAGTAGAAAATAATTGAAACAGTAAAAAAAAAAAAAAAAAAAAAAAAAGAAAAAAAAAAGAAAAAAAAAAGAAAAAAAAAAAAAAAAAAAAAAAAAAAAGAAACTAATAGATCATGACTATAGGTTATAAAATATTTTTTGGTATTAAGTAAACTTAGGTTTTTATGAACAAATTGAACACTAGTAGTACACAGAACTTAGATAAGAGTTAGTTAAACAAATTAACAGAGGGCAAATTTTTAACATTAGTATCTATGTCTTACAAGATCTGTTATTGGAAAAAAAAATTTAAAACTACCTAACTAACTTCTTTGTAAAACTTCAGTTCAATTTATTTATATCTTAGTTTACTTATCATGCACACTGAAAAATGTTTTATAAAATACTGTCAGGATTTAAAATTTTGCTTTTTGTTTTGATTATTTTCTTTTGTAAGTGTGTATATTTATTTTTAAACAGATAAAGGCTGACAAAGATCGTGCCGAAACCTTCGGAATTTTGTGAAAATGTGACGCTTTCTTTTATCCGAATCGTTACTTTTCTTCTAAGCTCCTCAAAGGCTGACTATCTTTAACTCATTGTAAATCATTCTTATAATTAATAATTATGTATAAAACCTACTTTGAAGGATATTATTTCTTTATTAAGGAGCATATAAGAGAATCCCTTCTTTTGTAATTAACGCCCTTATAATTTATAAAAACACATAATTATTATGTTTAATTATTATTATTATGTTAATTTTATTCCCTACCGGTATTTATGATTAAATCTGAAGATAAAAAATTCTTTCTTTATATATTTTTTTCTCTAAAAAAATCTGTCTTTCAGAAGATTGTAATTAAGATCAGATAATGAGAACAGTATTAAGTTTTAATGAGTAAGCTTTGTCGAAGCTCGAAAATTTAGAAGCATTAAAATATTTTATTATTAGTATTGTTATTGTTTAAATGTTAAAATCACATTTTACATATGACGGGTTAAGAACATGTTATCACACTTTTCTAGTCAGGATAGGGATGATTACTAGTAGTCCAGGGCCCATCTGTAAAAATGTAGATTTAGTAGCGTTGATCAAAACTTTCTGGGAACATTAAATGTAAAAAAAAATCGAAGAAATGGCGGTTTTTTATGTTTCTTTCGCTCATAGCTCCGAAAAAGGAAGATCTTCCCAAGGAGCTACAACATTTGTAAAAAACGTTTCTATAATGCTTCATTATTCAGAATTGTTATAATTAGCAATAGAGCATGTATGAAAAATATGGCTAAAATGTATAATTTTTTCGGCAACATAAAATGCAGTGGTAATGACCCTTGCAGTCGATGAACCAAAAACTACAGAAAAAAAAATATTCTAGGAAGACATTATACAGGATGCATTGCAAGTTAAGTACACCTAGGATTTTCTCTACTTGTACACATTTGTTTCAACGTTTTATTGCATTTTTTAATCAGCATTCAATTTTTAGGATTTTTTTTTGGAAGAGTAGTGATTTTCGAAAAGTTTTTGCTATCCAGAAGCTTTTATTAATTTATACTTTTTGAATTAATATTGCGTCTTGAATGAGATACTTGCAAACATTGGATATTCATTAGCCTTAAAGCAAATTTAATGCCAATTTACAAAATGTAATGAAACGTTGGGGAAAAAAATCTGTGCAAGCAGAGAAAGTCAGTACTAAAAAAAAAACAAAAACAAAATAACATTTTTTTTTTCTAAAGAACCTTTAGATCGGCATATGTCTGTAACGGAGTGACATAGAAATGTGTGGTTTTGTGGTACTTACTATCCATCCTACTATAGGATAACAGGGAGCTCTGTTTATTTACTTCCTATCCATCCTCCTCTGGGATAACAGGGAGCTCTGTTTATTTACTTCCTATCCATCCTCCTCTGGGATAACAGGGAGCTCTGTTTATTTACTTCCTATCCATCCTACTATAGGATAACAGGGAGCTCTGTTTATTTACTTCCTATCCATCCTCCTATAGGATAACAGGGAGCTCTGTTGATTTACTTCCTATCCATCCTACTATAGGATAACAGGGAGCTCTGTTTATATACTTCCTATCCATCCTCCTATAGGATAACAGGGAGCTCTGTTTATTTACTTCCTATTCGTCCTCCTATAGGATAACAGGGAGCTCTGTTTATTTACTTCCTATTCGTCCTACTATAGGATAACAGGGAGCTGTGTTTATTTACTTCCTATCCATCCTCCTATAGGATAACAGGGAGTTCTGTTTATTTACTTCCTATTCATCCTACTATAGGATAACAGGGAGCTCTGTTTATTTACTTCCTATCCATCCTCCTATAGGATAACAGGGAGCTCTGTTTATTTACTTCCTATTCATCCTCCTATAGGATGACAGGGTGCTCTGTTTATTTACTTCCTATCCATCCTACTATAGGATAACAGGGAGCTCTGTTTATTTAATTCCTAGCCATTCTCCTGTGGAATAACAGGGAGCTCTGTTTTGGCCCCCTATTTACTTCCTATCAATCCTCCTGTAGGATAACAAGGAGCTATGTTTTTGTCCCCTTGGGCCTTTTCATTAGACCCACCCCTGGCTGGATTCGAACCCTCCCCAGGTCGTTAGGTCCTGCCTAATCCCTCTCCTGGAAAGCTAAGCAGATCCCCCTATGTGTCTAAAGCTCTTACGTTAACGCTCTTACTGTAGAATTGGGCTGGTACTTGTTTTAGCTTCCTCTCCTATAGATTATATCGTTTGCTTTTGACTGATTACTCCTTACTTCATCTGCTGTAATGCTTCTATTCATATGTGTGTGTGTGTACATATATATATATATATATATATATATATATATATATATATATATATATAGACACACATATATACATACATACAGTAGACTCTCGCTAATCCGGCGTCGTCGGGACCGGGGTACAGTCGGATTTGAGGATTCAGTTAGAAGCGGTTACTGATGTATTTGAAAAAAAAAAAACCTTATTATTTGAGGATATAATGATATTGACCATTTTTAATATTGTAGATTAAAGTAAAATTTAGGTATTACATAATCCGCAGCTATTTCCAAGCAGACGACACCACTGAATACAGCCTTGTTGCATTACTGGATGTAAGAGACCGTGAGAAGCTCAACAACCTCTGCGCCTACGTTTTATATTCCCTCAGAATCCGTACTTTTATCAGATTCGATTAATTTTTCGAGGCTGTTTCTTTAATGTAGGACTGAATGTGCAAAGCTGAATTATTATAATTTTTTGTGACTTTTAATGTAAAGTTATATTATTTTAAGCACATTAAGTGGCTTCCCTGTAAAAAGTTAAAACTTAAATACAGCTTTTTATCTATCTATCTCTAGGTATTAAATAATAACATAAATTTAAAATATGTAAATCCTTGCTGGTTATTTTTTTTTCAAAAAAGTTTAAAAAAATTAACTGGTAAAAAAAAACGTCAAACTCGGAAAGTTATTTTATAACTTTTACTCTTTCAAAATGAAAATAAAGGTAAAAGTTTAATAAAGACTTATTTAAAATAAAAGTTAACAGTTATTCTCGACCTCTGATATATATATATATATATATATATATATATATATATATATATATATATATATATATGTGTGTGTGTGTGTGTGTATGAGGATAAAAGAACATTTATGATTGGGGGCTTAAAGGAAATAAACTGCATACCTAAACTTAAAATAGAAACATGTAAAAATTAGAAATTAACAAATGCAAAATGTTAAACATATTTTGTTTTAGTTTGGTTCCTTCAATCGACTTATCTCATTCTTGATAGTAATATTTTATTAAAGGAATATATTTAGTTAAAGTTTACTGCTTGAAGCTAATTTTAATGAACTATCATAATTTTTATAAGCGTTGCGTCTTTTCTACTGGTTCACATTCAACGTTCTTCGATATTTTGGTAAAATGGGTTAATTTAACATACATGTCGTCAGTGTGGCATTTATTATGTACCGTTTTATATGTATTTTCATAAACATGTCCATCATATAATGCAAAGAAGGAGAGTAATTTCATCGTGAACTCGATTATGAAGTCGCCTCTCCTCAAAATGACCTGATAATGTGGTATTAAAAAAGAATTTTGTAGCGTATATAATTTGGAATAGAGTCATAAAAACCGGTTTGGTTGTCACAATTTAAAAACGAGGCAGGTTGGGTTGTTTTTTTTTCCCCTTTTTTTTGTAATGTTTTCATCATGGTGAAACACAAAAAGAATCCTGTCTTGCTGGACCGGATTGGCGGTTTTTTTTCTACTCTCGGAAATCGATTAGGAATATTCTTACAACCCAAAATTAACTTAATAATTAGTACCTTTATCGGATTGGTCTTTGTATTTTAATTGGTAGGACATTGATTCATGACACACAGGAACATAAAATTTACAATTATTGTAGTCACTTCATGATAAGCAATTGTATGTTTCTGACTCCAACAAACAACTTACCAGTTTTTTGGGGCATAGTTGTAGTTCTCGTCGAGATCTATAAAATGGTGCCCTAGGAAATGAGAGAATATCAGGTCTAAGGGCTCAAATAGGCCTTTGAAGGGAAGGGTTTTTAATGGGTATGGGTACTCTTTACCCATATTTTGCGTTATATTTTTAAAATGTACTAACAAAACAAGGAAGAACCGTGCAAACGGGGTTTCGATGCGTCATGTAGTTCTTCCTCAACTGAAATTAAAAAAAAAAAAAAACACTTGAATTTATTTAAATAGTAATTTTGTTAAGGAAAGGTTAATTCAGCTTAGGAGGATGAGCTCAGCATTAAAAAGTTGTATTTATTACATAAAAGAAAAAAAAATACATTCATTATTTGTGATCTGTAATTTTCCCAATGCTTATGCCTAAAGCTCCAATTTCTATATATTTTATTTTTTAGTTTACTCTAATGGGGATCGTGTTGTTGAGTGCTGAACACATTCTCCTAACCTGAATTACCTCTACCTTAACAAAAATACCATTTAAATAAATTCAAGTGCCTTTTTTTGGAATTTCAGATGAGGAATACATGCAAATAAAAACGTATTTTTACAGAGAACTATTTGACGCATCGAGACCCCGTTTGCAAGGTTTTTCCTTGTTTTGTTAGTACATTTTAAAAATAATGCAAAACATGAGTAAAGAGGTAATCCTTCCGTTCAAAGGCCTATTTGAGCCCTTAGAAGTGTTATTTTCTCATTTCCTAGGGCACCATTTTATAGATCTCGACGAGAACTAAAACATTGTCCCTTTGAAAAATGTTGCTACCTCAAACCGTTAGTAGTTATTTCTCTTATGGTCCGCTTATCTGGGCCACCCTGTGTATATATATATATATATATATATATATATATATATATATATATATATATATCTTTATACTCTAGCGCTTAAAAAAAAACGATCCAATAAAGTAGGGTTAAGACATTAGGCACAAAAGTGCTCTTGTCTAGAACGAAAGGTCAAGTTGGTTAACCACCAGGATTATTACGCATAATCCGTGGTTTTGCTTTAAAAGGTTTCCATTTATACAACTGTAAAAGAATCGAACTTTTTCGTTTTGAGGCGAAACGTTGAACTATTTTTGAAGAAAGTAAAAAAATAAAATAAAAAAAAATAAATAAATGAGAAACTAGAATTTTAGTTTTGTGATCTCGAAACGTGTAATATTAAGTTTTCTCAGACGTTTGGCATACATCCCACCTATGGTATAAAGTGTTTAGCGAGGTTTGGACTAGAGGAATCATTCGAGAAAACCTATTTTCTTGAGATATATGACACTTTTTGGACTTACCTATACATAATTAAATACTTCCGAAACGGCTGCGGAATTGTGGTTTGCAAAATGTGCATGATCCCCAAAGCCAAATCAATTTCCTGCGAAATAAAACTGGATCCATGGAAACGTTGCCTGAAGTTTTGGAAATGTTTCTGTTCTATATATGCTTTATATTTGGGTGAAACGACGAAGGCATCGTTGGTGTTCTCAAATAAATAAATATTCTAAAATTTCTAAATCACACGATACATAACCATTTTATGAATGAATTTTCCTTTTATAACTCTTATCTTTTTTCGTATTTTTACCATTTTTAAATAATTCGTGATGTTCGGTATTCAAATAAGCCCGCCAGACTCCATATTTAAAATTCGCGGTTTGCAAGCAGTGGCCTCTAGCGCCAGTGATTGAAAGCAACTTCTGAAACTGACTCTGCATATGGACACCGGTAAGTGAGGATCTTTTGGGAATGTAATTCCATCCCAATTTGGCTTTTTGCGATAAAACACGTGATATGCTTTGATTCAGTGAAATTCCTTTCTAAAAATAAATTGCATTAAAAGCCAAACGACCCTTTTAATTAATCATTTGTCTGTCGCCCGTCGGACATTCTGCGGTATTCCAATCTGACATGTAAAACCTCATTTGCTTTGTTACTGTAATTAGGTTCATCAATAAGAACACAATTAGTACGCTGTCAATTAAATCATTAAAATATATTCAGGAGAAATTTTATCCATATTTCATGTTTCTTTTGCCTTTAATTATTGCCTTGGTGATATTTTTTTTTTTTTTCGTTTTTAACGGCGCATCCCTTGGTGATATTATTTCAAACTTTTAAACTTTTTTTATTATTAGTATCACTATTATCTGTGGTTTTTTGTTTCTTTCAACGAAATGAGTTGCATACTACTGAAAACTTGTTCGAGAATCTTTCAGAAAAATGGAAATAGGCATTTATCCTTTTTTTACATTATTTTTAATCATTTTTATAAAATAGGCAGTTAGCAAAATTATAGAATAATACGATTTTTTAGGTCTCCCCGTGATCTAGCGGCAGGATTCTTTCTCATCTCAAGGCAGAGATAGGCATAATTTTATTTATAAATAAAAATACGAATTTATTCGTATTTCATATATTTGTGAATACGAATATAAATAAATTCGTACTTCATATATTTGTGAATACGAATATAAATAAATTCGTATTCATAAGTGTGAATACGAATTTATTTTTATTCACATATATTAAATATAA
This sequence comes from Gonocerus acuteangulatus, assembly GCA_946811695.1. Taxonomy (NCBI): domain Eukaryota; kingdom Metazoa; phylum Arthropoda; class Insecta; order Hemiptera; family Coreidae; genus Gonocerus; species Gonocerus acuteangulatus. Next base: position 57,055,327 of record OX328130.1, read on the forward strand.
AAATACAAATAAAATTTTATTCGCAATTTTTTCTGCGAATGAAAATAAATTCTCAGAAAAAATTGTAAATAATCACAAATATGTGAATATTTACAAAAAAAATCAAGTGATTACAAAAAAAATCACATTAAAATATACGAATAAAAATTTATTCACAATAAAATTCGCAAATAAATTATGAATCTTTTTTTTTTTTAGGCGTTTAACGTCTAGGTTATTAGCACCTAGATTTTTGTTTACACCAGCCATGCTGCAGGGACACACTTTGTCATCTGTACCTCCATAAAAAAAAAAAAATCACCTACAATAACTTTCGTAATATCATCTTAATACGAATAAATTCATAATTTATTTGCGAATTTTATTTTGAATAAATTTTTATTCACAAATTATAATGTGAATAAATTTTTATTCGTATATTTTAATGTGATTTTTTTTGTAATCACTTGTTTTTTTGTAAATATTCACATTTTTTTTGATTATTTATAATTTTTTCTGTGAATTTATTTATTTATTTTTTTAATTGGGAGTCATTATTGAGAATCCCAATTTCTTAATAGTTTTGCATTTATGTTTTTTATATTTGGCATCGATAAGAAGGCAGTTTACTCTTTGATAAGTTAAAAATATAGGCAATTTATAAAATTTAAGTAAAATGCACGGAGGAGGTAGAAAGTTAATAAAAAAAAAAAGGAAAAGAAAAGAATACAAAGTATTCTTTAAGAAAATATTAGTTTGTTATTGTTTATGTATCTGAAAATTTGGTGAGTATGTGTAATTTTTATCGTATTAAAAAAAAAAAAAAAAAAAAAAAAAAAAAAATCAGTCCCGTAATAGGCCACGAGGGCCAGATACTATCCGTACGGCTATGCTCCGGCCGCCTGATTTTCCCCTTTGATGCTTGGACTGCTAGCGTCATTAGCACCCATTAATTAATTAATTAAAGGCTGGGTTGGCCTAGGGACGGTCAGGGAGGCCGAATTCAACACATGAACTAAGACACTAGAAGAAATAATCTTTAGTGCTCTCTCGGGATTTGAAGTCAGGTCCTCCAGCATATGAGTCCAGTGCTCTACCACTTAGCTAACCCGTATTCAAAAGTCAATAAAAATATGCCATGTAGCTAGTCGTTTGTTGCAGTCAGTATTTTTATTTATTTATTTATTTTAATGCTTACAAGATTAGGATCTTTTAGCATGGGGAGGGGGTTACTATATAATTGTATTAGTTTACTAGTGTTAATTGATATAATCTAGTAACAATAATATCAATAATCTTAAACCTAACACCTAAGATATTTACAAATCTGGAATGGAAATACAATCTTTGTTTATAAATTAACACTATAATGCCGAATTGGTTAAACAAAAGACTAGGGTAATGAAAAGAAAAAGTGTACCAACCAATGCGTATTAGACACGCATTTATCCTAGGATTATTACTACATTTATACATAACTTAAAATACAAGAAAATCCTTCTAAAATAAATTAAGCCTTATAAGCAAGTTGATATACATTTATTTGAAACAAAAATCTCTTTTAAATAAATTTTATTAAATTAATGTTTGCACATAAAAAAAAAATCATTCAAATCAATAATAAATTATATATCCCTTAATGACATCATTCTAAATAAGATTCACTCTATATAATATTTCATTAATAACATATTTTCTTTATAATTAAAATTAAATTATTTTTAATTTATTTTATACAATTCCAGTGATATTGCTTAATTTATTTTATACAATTCCAGTGATATTGTTTAATTTATACTGCATATGGCGGCATTATTATTGTAAACCAATTTCCTATTCAATTTGTTTGGTGAGTGAAATTATTTGTATTTTTGAAACACTCTATTTAAGACCATGTACATACCAAGTAATTCTGTTTCCGTCTTATATTTGAGCTTCTGTAAAAATAATTCAATTTAATTCGATCAGTTGTTGAGATTAAGATATCTCCAAAAAAGAGCAACATTTGAGACTAACCCTAGTATGGATTCTTGCCTTATACTAATATATATCTCAGTGCGGTAAATTAATTACTATTCATTATTCAATTCATATAATTACGCTTAGTATTTGTTAGTACGGTTAGTGAGATTAACTTAAAATTAAAACTTAATTAAAATAGCTCCAATTTCTATTCTAGGCTATGTTTTAAGCTGTTCGTGAAAGATTCGTACCTGTTAATCTTAAATCTTCTGTGTCTATAGCCTCTCAGAGCTGCTTGATATTTGGTTCCTTCGGCCTATATTTACAAGTGGAGGTAAGCTTCTGTTTCATCTCGGAAATTAGTGAAGATCCACAGATGAAGTGTTCGCCTTTTCCATCATTAGCTATGCTTGTGATGTTTGTCTTGGACCATTCTATTACTTGTTGAAGAGTATAGGTTTTCCCTGCGATGATTAGCTTATCCTGGATTAGCTTTGCTGGAACATTCTCTCTCCTAGCTTTCTTCAAGTATGGAATAAGTTCTCTTCTTCTAATTCTCACATCTTTAGAATAATCTTCAGCTATAACTATAGATTTTCCTCTTAATGTTTTTGTTCCTCTCAGTATTTCTTGTTTTAAACGAAGAGTTGTGAATTTAATTAGAATTGGTCTACATTCGCTTTCCCTGCTCCCAAGGAGTTTAATATAGTCTATTTCCCGCAGACTGACAGAAACATTCATTGTACCATTAAATATGTTCAATACTGTTTCTTCCGCATCTTTATAGTTATTTAATTTTACGTTGTAAATAATGATATTTTTCTTTCTCTTTTCAGCCTCAGTGTAATTTTTAAAGTCATCTTCTATTTTTATATATTTTATTTCCAATTCTTTAATCCTATCTTTTAGGTAACATATATCTTCTTTTATGAGTTCAGTTATTTTGGTCATATCATCTATCTTCTGTTCTGAGATTTTAAAACGTTCTTTAAGAGATAAAATTTCTACTGTCAGTTCTGCTAGATTTGCATTCAAAGAGATTTTCAAATCTGTAATAGCCTTTGTTAGTTGATCCATTGTCCTTAAGCACAGTTTTTAGATATATAATTGTTTATGTATATTTCTGACACCAAACTGCTAATGCTCTCGCAAGAAGAGATTACCTACAACCCTTTGCAGTTCTAAAGATAATAACCTTAATCCCAACAGTTCGAGCGAAACTCAATTAGTGATCAGTGCTCTATCATCCACTAGTAGGTAATCAGCTGTTGTATTGCAGTCAATGAACTCCAACAGTTATAATGATGGAACTTAGGACACGTCATAGTGACGTAACAAAGCACGTGTTACTAACTAGGCATTCAAAATGGCTGAATAATTTGTTCTGAAATAGGTTTTCTTATAGTTTTTATTGTGATGTAAACATCTTGTCTGTGTTTGTGTACATTATGCGAAATAAGAGATCACTAGCTTATGGACTACAACCTTTTCTTCCGAAATCCTGGTGTAGAAACTCTGATTGGTGAGTAGTAGCTAGTTCTTATTGAAATCAGCAAATTCTTCCAAATGTAATTACAGAAGCCACATTTTCCATTACATGCAAAATCCTTCCTCTTTAAAAACCACTTATAAACACTTTTTTCACTCATTAATGAAAAATTTCACTTATAAAACACTAAAAATTCACGGAGGACAGATAACGACATGCTTTCTCTTTATAACCTTGATAACCTCCCCTCCTTGTTGCAGTCAGTAGATATCCATGGATAAGTCGAAAATGATAAACACGGAGTCGAGTAATAACTTACCAGTCCGGTGTTGTGTCATGCTGTCTGCGACTCATTTTATATTTTAGTCGAACAAAAAGTTTTTTATAATCTGCGTTCGTACATGTAGCTGTCGTTTCCCCGTGATTATCAATAGCTTCCCTCTCCTGATAGAGCATGGAGCCGGACGAGTCCAACATAACTAGCCCCCTCCCCCCTCGTCCAAATTGTCGCCTTGTATAGACCGTTCTTCCAATCATCGGCCGCCCTCCTCAGATGTCTGCTAAGTGTCTACATCCCAGTGACAGAATTCCCCTTGGTGCCTCTCTCTCTCTCTCTCTCTCTATATATATATATATATATATATATATATATATATATATATATATATATATGTATATATATATATATATATATATATATATATATATATATATATGTATATATATATATATATATATGTATATATAAGTATATATTCAAACATATTTAACAAAAAAACAAACTAAGACAGATTTTTACACAATACAACTTGTGACAGGACATGGATCAATAAACTCATACTTACACTGTTTCAAAATCATAAACAGAAACACTTGTCCATGCGACTTTCTTACGGTACAAACTTACCAACACTTAGTATACGACTGCCGACTACTAATACAGGAACGGACGACAATTATGAAACAAAACGGAGTCTGGCCATCACCAGAACAAACTCTGTTTATGTGCCATAATAAGACATTAAGAGAATTTGCTTAGCAGCATTACATTGCAATGGGAAGATTGAATACCTATTACAAATAAAATTTGGTATTAAGCATTTTATGTGGTAATACTAAAATTTAATTTTGTCTACTTTTAAATCTTGTTGATCATTCATTTATTCTTTATTATTCATGTTTTTGTTTTACTTCATTATATTCTGTTCTTTTGTTAATTTCTCTCCGTTTGTTGTATTTTGTATAGTTTTAATTTGTAAACTTTTAAATTTTAACTAAAACTAATAATATGTTTAAAATAACAAAATATGTTAATATACAAATGCAAGTGGTATGCTGTTTATTGCATGAGACTTGCAGACAAAAAATAAACTCCCTTCTTGCAGGGCTACTGTAAGCAGGAAACAAATAAAAAAAAAGTATATATATGTATATATATATATATATATATATGTATATATATATATATATATATATATACATATATATATACATTGAGGTTGGCCACATCTGCTTTACCACAAAGGAATTACTAATTGCTTGACTTATTCATAATGAAATGAGTTATGTTTGACGATTCCCTGGAGATCTTAGAGCTAAAAAATATAACTTTAAAAATTTTCATTTTGTCTATATCTGAGAGTTGCTTAAACAAAAAAATGGGCGAGATATTGAAAATGCTGGAAACACCTGGTGCTATAGGGAGAATTTATATCTTTCTTCTCAGCACCCAGAAGGTTCTGAGATACAGTATCATGAAGAAAATCAAGAAGATAAACATGTGGAACAGTCGGGAATACCAAGAAGCAAAGAAATGACTCACAGTCTTCTGCGAAGCCAGCAGAAGAAACCTGAATGTGCACAGCTTTGAAAATTCAAAAATCGTTTAGAAAACATTTTCGTCTTTGATTATTTTTTTTTCTTTGATTTTCTCGTCTGCGTTGCAATGTTTATTAGATAAATAATAAATAAATATCCCTGTCTAGCGGTCATGTAATGTTGACATTTCTTGTTGGTTAATCTTCATTGCGTTCTATTCAGGGGTAAAAACAAAAAAAAATTATTTCGAGCTATTTCTGTGACTCGTATCTGAATAAGTGATATAGTAAAAACTCTTATTACAAAAGGATATATATTTAAAAAACTTCAAGTTCTTATCCATTTCTTTTGTTCGGCGCTACACATGTTTCACATCGTGAAGAGTTGTCTTGTGGCGAGAAACTCATTGAGTACTAAGTAGAAAAAAGTGAAGAAAAGTTGAAGTTTTTTAAATATCTGATTTTAAAATACAAAGTGTACTTCAATAAAAAAAAATCCCTCTTGTTTCATTGAAAGAGAAAATAGGTTTTGAGTGGCCTAAAATGTCAAATATATTGCGATGAAGTAAAATCCTTTTTTCTCCTCTCGGATTCATAAGGAGCTTACAAGTCTTTGACTACCTTGAAGTAAACCGACTTGTGAAGGTGTTCTTGTAGTGAATCAAAACCCCGCTCAAAGACGCCCATTGTTCATCAAGACTCGACTTATTTTCGCCTCCTTTGACGGAGGTTAGTACGAATTACAGATGAGTCGTCAAGATTACCCCTTCCGTGACTTGAATAGGTTACAGCTACCTCAGAAGATCTATTTAATGGGTGCTCTTCATTTCCATGGAACAGGTGTTCAATCCTTCCCTCCATATCTTCTCTTCTAAACTCTTGTCATTATAACTGCTCTGCCGTGTCTCTCCCCTAAGCCCCCGGAGTTAAGTTGCGGTTTCTGGGCTCGTGTAATTGGTATTAAGTGGGTTGGTTGTGCTTGAAATTAATTCTCTTGCGCTTTGTGCGAGAAAGTGGAAATCCGATTTCCTTCCCTGTAAAGCTAATTTTGAAGCTTTGTTTTCCCCTTGATGTCATTTGAGGATCAGTTGGTAAAGGGTAACGTGACAAGTATAAATTCTACTGTCGTGTATTTACATTTAAAAATTTCATTTGCCACTATGTTATAACCTTATACATTATACAACGTAAAACGTCTATGTACACGTTAGTTAGTAAAATACATCTGTGTAACTGTCTTTAAACCAAACCAACTAAGGAAAGGAAATTGGTTGATGATTGAAACCCTTAGGACAATCTTGAGAATGCCAGGTAACGATTCCACTATTCGATCCTAAGATTTAATTAAGAATCTAACACGCCCCATACGTTTGGCTGCATCTTCGATGAGACCTTTGGACTTCTTCGTGTTGGTCACGTTTGAACCTGTGGATTGACCACGGAGAAACGTGTTCTCTATAGCCATTCGCCGGAGTACGCACAGTACGTTTCACGTACTCTGCGGTGGTTACGTCCCCAATAGAACCTTCGGCATGTCTCATGATTTCATAACGACAGACTCTGAACTTTGTAATATGTCGGATGCTCTGAAAAATGAAGTACTACTCGCAGGAACTCCTTCATCTTAGGATATTTCAAATACCTCTTGTACCCGGCTTTAATTAAAATCCTTAGAATAACGACTCTTAATATATCATCTTTAATGGAACCAAGCTAACACTTCCGACGCTTAAGCGCCATTTTCTCCTTCCAATGTGGTCCTGTCGAAAATTATGGTATGATCTTTTCAGTAAAATATTTGTTAGCTTGTCGGTAAAGGTTTTATTGGTTCATTGCTAATTCAATGTTCAGAAGAATTTCTTCATCAGAGCTGTTTATTGAACACTAACTCTTTTTAGCAAGAGTCAACGCTAATGAAGAGCGCTGAATATACGGGAATTCCTTTGAAAGGTGGCTGTGCAGCAAACTACCTTTGGAGGATGTGACATAACGTTCAGATCCCTAAAATTTCTTGGCTTTCCACCTACCAAGAATTCTCCACTGTTTCCAGATATTTTTTGTTAAAAGAAGACTGATATATTACAACCTCTACTCTAACCAAATTTTGCATGTGTTAGTTTCCCTTTTGAACTTCCTTTTACATACACGTTTAAATATATTCGTAGTTAAATTCGAATCCTCAGTTTTTAAACTGGGAGCTAAAAACTGGAAGCATAAAAGTTTTGTTGGCCTTTCAAATCGAATCTTATTGTTCTTTATTGTACTTCTTAAGATGCTGAAATAAGCACATTTCAGTTGAGATTCATTTAAGACTCGTGCATTGCTGGTTCAAGGCGCCCTATCCAGCCGAGGTCTGGTATTATAGCTGAGGGCCCAGTGGTCAGAACCAGGATCAGGCCGAAAAGCTAGCTGAATAATAGAAATCCAGGAACAGCCTTATCAGCTGGCCAGCAGGCGGGCACTTAAACCTCGGCCTAAGGCAACCCCAACAACTTTTAGGTCCTTCCACAGGAGGATCTCAAATATTCAGACCGGCCTATGGTCAACCACCACCTCATACTCTACGGATTGCACGGTATACTCTCATTTTCCAACCCCATAAGGCTCTCAGTTCAATTTTCCTCTAGTGCCCTTTTATTTTTAGGACGTTTCTCCGTTACTTTCTTCCTTACAAAGCTATTTCTCTTTCTTCTCTTTAAATAATATAGGATTCCCTTCTTCCGCCTTGTGTGTATTCTAAGGATATAAAAACTTTTTGTAATGTTTAGCAACGAAAATATTAAATGACGAAATAAATATATCAATTTTAAAGGAAATATATAATTTCTGCAGCCTGTACTATTCTATTCTGAAACATCCTCAGCAAAAGAATACAGAATTAAAATTTTAATCAAAATAATTTTAATGAAATTTAGGCAAGGTCTCTGATTTGGAAAGCTCAGGTTAAAAACTCTTAATATTTTGGCTCCAAAAACGAAAACAGCGGTCCCGAACCTTTAAGTATACTTTTCATTGACCGCTGCTCGTAACGACATTTATTCAAAATATCGAATTACTTTCCACGATTTTCAAAAAGTTTTGAAATATTTAACCAAACTTATAGTTTTTCTGTCTGATATTGTCTGGCAAATATTGCTACGAATCATGGTTTTAATTGATTCCCAACGCTAAGTGACCAATAAATAAGTTTATGAGGACGTCTGCTAACGCAAAACTGAATGAGCTGCAATGTTTCGGTGTTATTTTTCCATTTCAGTTTTTGACTTATTGATGTTTTATTCCCACAGGTATAATACATTAAATATCCATTTTTCAACTAACGTTAATCAATTTTTCAATAACGTTAATGTTCAATCTATTTTTAGCACTTTCCTCCGAAGGAAAGTAGCTATTGAGGTTGGACTCATGACGGAATTTTTGAAAAATTTCTTCAAATCTTTATCGATCCTACCTAGTAGACACCGAAAATGACCCCCGTTAAAATTTATATATATATATATATATATATATATATATATATATATATATGTGTGTGTGTGTGTGTGTGTGTCTGTCTGTTAACACGATAGCGGCCGAATTAGCAAACGATTGAACGAGTTCGTTAACCACCAAAGTCGGTCCACCGGAAGGGGGGGTTTACCCCGAACCCAAAACACTAATTTGACTATGTCAGCCGTAATATTTGTTATATTTCAACGAAACTTGGTATTCGTAGTGGTAATATAGAGAGAAAAGTGAAATATAAAAATGGACTAAATCGGTTCATTAAAAGGGGGGGTTTACTCCGGACCCACAATACCAATTCGCCACTACCAGCCGTGATTTTTGATATATTTCGACGAAACTCAATATTCGTAGTGGTAATCCACAGGTAAATATGTGTTGTAAAAACAAACTAAATCGGTTCATTAGGAGGGGGGGTTTACTCCGGACCCACAATACCAATTCGCCACTACCAGCCGTGATTTTTGTTATATTTCGACGAAACTCGGCATTCGTAGTGGTAATCTACAGTTAAATATGTGTTGTAAAAATAAACTAAATCGGTTCATTAGAAGGGGGGGGGGGGTTTACTCCGGACCCAAATTCCTAATATACTCATACCGGTCGTAATTTCTGCTGTATTGTAACGAAACGCGGTATACGTCGTGGGTAACTCATGAGAAAGAAGTGTTGTAAAAATGAGCTTAATCGGTCAATCGTAAAGCGGGGGTTTAATTTGTAATATATTTCAATAGAAAAGCCCGCCAAACGTAGGTTCACAAAGCCGCCACAAGGAGCGCTTTCTACCACTAGAGTGACTGTATCCTGTTCCTGCGTTAGATCAAAATACGATAATATGAGGTTTTTTGTATTTATTACGTAGTGTAGTAGGTACCATGTGTAAACATAACTCTGGAAGCAAATTAAAATTGATCAGTTACTCATTACAAATTTAAAAGAGAACTATTCATGTTTTTATTTTATTTATGTAGGATATTTAACACAACTTGTTCTGGAAAGCAGTCTACACTACCCAAATTCTGAGGAAAGTGCTTAGTTATGCAGCTCCTGCGTGACGGAATTTTTTTCTAATTGAGGAGAAATTGTACCAGTCTAGCCTCCATCTTCTGATAATATACCATTATAGGCTATGGGATTCATAGGAGGTATTTAATCGTCCTCTATTTTCCTTACTGCGTTCAATGATTTAGGAAAAGCTGTCACCCGACTCTTTTGCCAGTTTGGTCATCGCTACAAATTAGTGCGTTCTCAAGGTTTTATGGGAAGACCATTCTGTAATATGTAACTTTTCTAAAACATTTTTAGTAGGCAAAGAGTTAGTGGGAAACACAAATTTGCCTAAATAATGGTTTTGGCCAGGCATTGGAACAATTTGAGTGTGTGTGAGAGAGAGAGACCATAAATATTCGGTTTGCAATTAGACAGAAGTGGATGAGGTAAAATGGAGTAGGCGAAGTGGAGTGTGATGGGTTTCTAATCGTCTTCCTCCGTGTGAACTCGCCCACCTGTCCAATCCCCCAGAAGGCTTTTCCTTGGATGTCAAGCCGCTCAATGTGAACGAATCTTAACGCCACCGAGGTAGGAGGATCTCAATTTGTGCGAACTCTAGCGGATTTAATGTAAAACCTTTTAAGGGGGATTTTATTGGCTGTCAGGGGTGATTTCCATTATTGTACCTCCATCCCATTCTAGTTTAAAGCTTTTGTGAGTTCATGTAATTCCTTTCCATTTGGTTGAATATTCTGTAAGCCATTGAATAATAATACCTTAGCTCTTATTATAACGTCATGGGTAAATACAATTCCTTCCACTTATTTCAGGAAGTCCAACTATTATTTTGATGGAACCTTATAAATAAGGCTACAAACTTCTAGACAAGATTCATCCTCTTATTGTTAAGGTCTTATAGACAGACAGACCAAGGTGCAGACATTGCAACGTGGATCTTACTTTAAAACACTTACTGATAGACTGTAGACTGAGAAACAAGTTGCAAATACCACATAACGTACTTGACTTATTATCACCAGGTAGCCCTTACATCGACACAATACTTCAACATTTAAAGACAAACAACATTTACTTTATATAGACATTTGTCCTGAACAAAAATATTTATATTATTTATTTCCAGGCACTTATTTTTATTTATTTTTCATTGTTTTTTTAATTTTTAAATCATCGCATTGGTTATTATTCCTTTTATTTTTTGTATTTTTTATTGTTTTCATTATTATTATTATTTTTTTTTTCGGACTGGGACTGATTTTAATTTTAAAAACCTATGAAAAGAGACCATCGCCAAAGTTGCGGGACTCCAACAAAAAAATAAATACATCATCGTTAAGGAAATTGAAATATTTAGAGGTTTGAAATTTCTAAGAAAAACGAAATTTTAGCAACTAAAACAGCACAGAAAGTGTAAATTATGCAGTTACTATATTTCTTACAATTCTATTGAACTTTGTTTGACGGAAATAAAAATAAAATGGTCAAACTATTTCTTATTTTTTATGACCAGTTTTATGGAAAAAGTCATTTTACTACATAGAATAGTTTTAAAATCCAAAAAGGATTCGAACCTGTGCCTGGTTTATATTAGCAGGAGACCAAACATTCCAACGGTCACCTTCCACTTGTCCCGATTTCTCAATCATTTCCAGATATTTAACAAAATATACGAAAAGTCCATATTTCACACTGTGGTTGTGTTTGTTTCGTAATTTTACTCCATCAACCTGAATGGCTAAAAAGCGTTCTATAGTCCGAGCGCAAACAAAAGAATCAGAAGGGGCGTGGCCGGAGGGGAGCTAGGCCTTCCCCCACATGGGAAACAGGCAGCGCGTGCGCCCAACCTTGTTCTTTTGTTGGCGGGCGCACTACAGTGCGTTGCACTGAAACGTCAAAAGTGTCTTTAGAATACTCTTTTGTTATGGTTCTAAAAGTGAGCCGAAGAAATATTTAGTTGATAAAATATGAAATTTTTCATATTCAATGGGATCACATTTTCAAGTGTACATCCATCTGGGATGGCAGCCATTCTGGCGCGAGAGGGAAACGTCAAATTTGAAGGAAGGAATCCATTAATAACCGTTGCCCTTCTTTTGGGTAACGCCAGACAGATATTTCTAATACCTATGACAACAGGTGAGTTTGATGAATGATTTATCTTTAGAAGGGGGCTTTATGGATTAGTTCTCGATATAGAAATTCCGACGCGCATGAGGTGCGTCTTCTTATCGTGTCTACTTATGATTTGTGTTCCAAGTTTTATTTGGGAATCTTGAAATAAAAGGTCTAGATATCAAGACCGTCGAAGAGAAAGGGCGAATCTGATAAACGACTTTTTTATTTTATTCAGAAATATTTAGAAAAAAACGACGCTTCGCCTTCTTTCTCTGGTTCACTTTTAGTACTGCCACAGTTTCAAGTAAAGTGAATAGCACCATCATCTATGAAAAATTTAATATTCGATTTTCCTACGGGACCAAAGGCGAATCTCCCTTACTAGCATTTTCTTATCCATAAATCACTCGTATAAATTAAGAGGAATTTCAGTAACATACTTTTTCAATCAGGTTTATGAATCAGCATTCGATAGAGTAAACATTAGCCTTTTCCATTCTGAAGTACTTTCAGAACTTTTGACTTCGGTTCCTCAACACCCTTGCCAAGGTTCTCGTCCAAGGTTCGTTGACCAAGGTCTACCTTCGTTGAAGCGTTTTTGGAAATGGATGAGAAATATTATTATATCAGAAATTCCCTCTCTAATGCCTAGTAAATTTACCATAAAAAGGCTGTGTTCCAGTAGAAGCAAAATATTAAGGAATCCACTATACAAAAATTTCCAAAACTCGCTAGCGATAAAAAATATTGATCATGATGATTAGATAGTTAGCCGTCGAGGTGATAAGTAAAGATGGAATGGTTGGGATTCGGCTAAATAAACCTCAATATGATTTTGTTTTAAAAAATCTATATTTCGGACGTTTCGGCTACTCATTGGTAGCCTTCGTCAGCTAAAATGACAAAAAAAGAAATTAATACAGAAACAAAAAAAATGTATAATTGTGATAGGTAACAGAACTATAAATACAATTAACTTATAAAAGAACATATCGTCTTAAATTCTTAGAATGAAAAAGTAAATAGGTACAATAATTGATTGTAATAGTAATTAGTAACATTAATTGGTTTCACAAAGAAATAAGAAACTACATACCAGTGACAAATATAGTAGCTAATAGTAACATTAATTGATTTTACAAAGAAATAAGATACTACATACCAATGGAAATGCCGAGCGGCAGAGGAAGACCAAGGTTGGCAATTAAGTAACCATTGTGAAAGTGTCTAAGGAAAAAGGAATCTACTGGGGTATATGTAACTGAAAACAGCAGGTGGTGGGAGAAAGGTCGGTAAGGATCAGAAGGCATGTTTATGACATTTTATGACAGGAAAGGAGAAAAAGGTGTTAATGGAAGGATACCCAAGGGGCATGGGACAAATCTAGGTGGGAGGTCGGGAGAGTTTTTGGAAAATATTAGCGTACATAGGAGAAATGCCTTGTTGGTCAGTTTTGTAGTTTATATTGTTTTTGTTTAAGTTTATGTGTACACATTCCGAGATCTGTAGTCTTTTTTTGTTTCGTTGTGTAGAAAGAATTTTCGTGTCGTCGAAGTTAAAAGTGTGTTTTTGTGTAATGGCGTGTTTAGCAAGTGCAGATTTATCTATTTCTTTATTAGTGATGGTTCGTTTATGTTGTATATGACGTGAGTGAATGTCATTTATGGTTTCTCCTATGTATACACCATTACAGGAAGGGGTTTGGCAAGGGACTTGGTAAACACAACGGGTTCCCATCCCTTTTGAACAAACCACCCGTTGTGTTTACCAAGTCCCTTGCCAAACCCCTTCCTGTAATGGTGTATACATAGGAGAAACCATAAATGACATTCACTCACGTCTTACACAACATAAACGAACCATCACTAATCAAGAAATAGATAAATCTGCAATTGCTAAACACGCCATTACCCAAAAACACACTTTTAACTTCGACGACACGAAAATTCTTTCTTTTTTTGTCATTTTAGCTGACGAAGGCTACCAATGTGTAGCCGAAACGTCCGAAATATGGATTTTTTAAAACAAAATCATATTGAGGTTTATTTAGCCGAATCCCAACCATTCCATCTTTACTTAAAAAATATTGAGTTATTTTGGAGCTACTAGTCAGGAAGTCGAGTTGGATAAAGCCCCAATGACCGTTGCTTGTAAAAAGAGTATCTGTAGGCCTAGAAACGCAAAAACGTAACCTTGGCGATTTTTTTGTCCTGAATGTCGTCCAAAAAATATAATTATATATAATTATATAAATATAATATAAGAGACTCTGAAAACGAAAGTGGCAATTTTTTTTTGTCACGATACTTTGTGTATAATATTCACATTACAAACTATTGGAAGGGTTCGTTAATCATCAAAAAATACATCTTATTCCTGACGGGCTTAAATATAGTTGTCTCAACAGAATATATACCTGAAAATGTTGGCATTTAGAGCTTGACTAAGCCATGTGTACTACCTTAGCAATGTGTCGTGTTAAACCTGCCCGGTTGGCCGAACCTAGGATAACATTTGCCATGTTTGATGGACCCACTCGCTGTGGGCTGTTCCGTCAGCAAACCACCGTCAGTCCTACACCCCGTGCTTAATATTCTATCTCAGAGCAAGGATTTTCCAGGTAAACTTCACTAGCAGTTCACTAGGTAAACTTTTATCGACTCAGAAAATTTGTCAACATTTTGGCTAGGTACGTGAAAGCCATGGGATAATTTCGGAGGGGGTTGGGAAAATTTCGGGGGGGGGGGGGGCTGCACCATTTCCGGTGTATGGAATACTAACTATTTAGATCTTGGAAGAGTTTTAGCCAACTAAAACGCTATTACTCTCAAAATAGAATATTTTTATGATCTAAATGATTTTATTTAATTTATTTTTAAGGGTTTTATAAAATTTTTACCGATCAAATCAAAATTTCGGGGGAGGGGGCTGCAGTCCCCTCAGCCCCCCCTTATATACGCCCATGGTGAAAGCCCGATAAGCTTATGCATTCAAAATGTAAAAGAGCTAAAAATATTTTAGATTATAAACAAAAGAAGAGGTGCTCAGAAATGTTCAAGCATAACTTCAGGTAGGACTACCTTAGTTCCAGAAAATGGCGCTTGAAGTCTCAGAAAGGGTTGTTAAAGCTTATCAAATCGCGCAATTTAAAAATATATATATATATATATATATATATATATATATATATATAATAACGACGCTCTCGAGTGGGACTTTGATTGCGCCCTCAGAGTGTTTCGACTCCAACTCGCGTCGCATTAGGAGAATCCGAACTAATTAGATTACAATTTGAGATTTAGCAATTAGAGGACGGAGCATATTAAAATGTCCGCATGACTGGAGAAGCAGTAACAGCTGATGTCGGCTGCTGTGTCGCGTGTTCTCCCCTTGTTTCGAGTCCGTTACACACGACACGTACTCACTCCACAGTAATTAGTTGAGGATCTACAATACGCCGTCTCCACAGTTCCGGTTGTGCCAAAATATCTTGCAAGGTTAAAAAATGGAACTTGGTTGCAGTGTGGAATATGATTTCATTGAATAAAGACATCCGTCTCGTAGGAATTTCGTCGTATGAGCTTGTCTCACGTATATATATATATATATATATATATATATATATATATATATATATATATATATGTGCATATGCATATACATACACTAGTTAGTATTCCTGCTAGTACATAACTTCTCGGAGTTATGGGCTCTCACCGCAATCCGAATAAGTCAATCCAAAACATTGAGAGACGGGATGAGAGAAACGTCAAAAAGGACTCACAAGTGTCAGGGTAAATCTAGAGATAAAGAATTGATTAGAATAAAATATATTGGTTTGGGCACTTACTAAGTCCAGAATGAACTTTGAATGAAGATTTTCTGGAGAAGAATAAAGATTATCTGGACGGTTGGTTGGTGTGCGGGTAGCCCGCCAAACAGTGGGGCCAAATGACATTTCATGGTTCAAAAAAGGCTACATACTCTAAATCGTAAATTTCAATTGTCTTTTTTTTAAATGAAAGCTAATAAAATTTAGAACAACTTCGTCCAGATTTGCGTTTATTGTTCCTCCTGTTTATTTAATTACGCGTGAATAATATAATAATATTTTATTATTTTTCTAACTATATATCAGCACTGATATCGTTCAAACTAAACATTCTAATCCTGATTAGACTTCGAAAAAAAAAATCAAAATATATTTTTAAATCATTCAAAAATCATATTATTTAAATTAATCTCATTGTTGTGTAGATCTCAGTCTGATTTTGTCCAACTCTAATCAGGATTTGAATGTTTAATTTCAACGATATCAGTGCTGATATAAAAAGTAGAAAAATAATAATATAAAGAATAACTTAGATAAAAAATAAAATATTATTTTATGTTCAATTGTAAAAGTTTGTGAATTATTAACACGTAATTTAATAAACAGGGGACAAAAAAACAAAACAAAAATCTTATACAAAAATTTTATTAGCTTTCATTTTCAAAAAAGTGCATTGAAATCGGTTAAGATTTAGAGGCTGTAGTCTTTTTTGAAACACGAAATGTCGTTTGCCCTCATTGTGCGCCATGGCGTCAGGATAATAAGAATTCCCTAAGAATTCCTAGGATTCCAATAAATGGGGAATAAATCTATGATGACTATAAATCTATTTTTACAGTCAACGCTATAAATAATAATAATTTTAATGAAGGCGCTAATGACCTAGAAGTAGATGCGCCGTAAAAAAAAAAAAGAAAAAAAAAAAAAAAAAAAAAAAATTTTAATGAAATATTTGGTGAAAAAAAAAAAAAAATTTGTCTACGAAGAAAGGTGATGTTCTTTACCCCCCCCCCCCAAAAAAATCATCCTACCAGAAGACTCTGTTTTTTGGAGCGAAAAAAATCATCGTGTTATAAATATTGCAGGTAAACATTCTGTAGTTATTTTAACTAGGGGAATATTTCAAGGAGATATTTTAAACAGTTTTATTTTGAAAGGCATAGAATTTTATTTCTGGGTATTTCGACGACACATTAAGTTGAACTTTCTTGTACAATGTTGATATAATCAAGAATAATCATGAATAATGAATAAGGTAATCATGATAAGTGGAATTTATTTGTTTATGTAGATAGTACGTTTGGAAGGACTGGTTTCGTTTTATTGATGGGAAAATATTAAGTTTTTTTATTCTAAAGTTTTTCAAATTAAATCTTGACTGATTTAATTTGTTAACAAATATATTGGATCAACGTTTTTAAATGAACTCTTGGATTAATCTGAATGCCTCACATTGAGGGCGTCAATAAAGTCATTTCCTGTTGGAGAAACTTTTTATTTTCCATAGAACTTTTCCATGGTGGGGGGGGGTTAAAAAAGGCGATAGAAAGAACAGTGATATTTACAAGTTGAACTATCAATATTTGATCTACTACACAAAGAGGGGGTAGTAAGGGTTATCATTTTTTTTTTATTCTACTTTCGGAAAATAGAAGATAAATAAATCGGAGAAGAAAAAGTTCAGAAGTGTAGTAAGTGATGACAAACAAGAAGCTAGAAGTGTTTCCTCGCCGGGCAAACAAAGAGGGGGTTTGATGACGTAGAGGACACTCGATTATGGTTCTAGTCGGGATAATGGATAGAATAGATATTGAATTATTCCCATTTTCCTGTTCGATTCTAGGCTTTTCCACACACAAAAAAACAAAACAACAAAAACAACAGAAAAATACTCTCATTCCCTGCAAAAATAGGGTAGACGCCTAAAAAAAGACAGTCCCGGGTGGAAAAAGTACAGATTGTATTTCTCAACAATGCTACTTCTGCAATAAACATTAATGTCCAATGGTGCAACAGTTTTGAGTCGGATGCCAATGTTTGCAGGAATGTCTTCGGAAAAACTCAAATAACAATAATTGAGGGAATTAATTAAAGCTTTAATTTACTTCAGTTTTACTATAATGTGAATTATTGTAAAACTAAGGCTGATAAAATTAATTAAAGTCATGTGTTTTCTCTCTCTTTCTGTGCATCGACTAGCCAGGGGGTGGTGGCTTTTCTTTTTTTCAAAGAAAAGCCACCTCCCCTAGTGGGAATCGAACCCATAAACCTTTGGCACAGAGTGTTAAGTGCTCACGCCTTAACGCTCAAGGCCACCGGGCCTCTTTTTCGATAATTAAGTAAATTATTAAAACCAATAGAACATTTTTTCATTTTGTTTTAAATAGGCTAAAGTTGTAGTTATAAGTTGTAACCCCATTTTTCTCCTATTCAGAACCCACTTAACCACATATGCTGATGGTACAGCCATATTTTCCTCCTCTCCTGATCCCGTAATTGCTTCCTGTTATCTACAAGAACATCTGGAATCTATCGAGCACTGGTGCAACAAGTGGAAAATAAAGGTGAATCCTGAGAAATGCTGCCAAATCACATTCACCCTCAATAAGAGAACCTGCCCTCCAGTCTTCATATTCAGCCACGAACTCCCCATATCCAACGAGGTGCGCTACCTGGGATTATTACTGGACAGTAGACTCACTTGGAGCCCTCACACCCGACTGAAAAGACAGGAACTGAACAGGAGATACGGACTCTTACGACGACTACTGGGACCTTCATCAAAACTGACAATACACAACAAACTCATTGTATACAAAACCATAATCCGACCTATTTGGACTTACGGACTTGAACTCTGGGGAACAACTAAAACTTCTAACATACACAGAATACAGGCATTCCAATCCAAAGTCCTTCGTAAAATAGTCAATGCTCCTTTTTACGTTTCCAATAAAACTCTTCATAATGACCTAAACATCCCTTTCGTTCAAGAACTGGCAAAATCCCGCTTCCTAACCTTTCATTCCAAATTGTCCTTCCATCCCAATCCCAGAGCACAAACACTTTCCTCCCAAACCCACCCACAAAACCCGCCTAGAAGGCTCAAGAGACATTGGCCTCGTGACCAGCTAACTGACTAGTGGAGAAAAAATATATTCCAAACTAGGAAGTACCAATATTGATTGGCTCCTTCCATAAGTGTTATTATCATTATTATTTGTTATTATTATTATTATTATTTTTTCATCGTCTTTACGTATTTATTATTTAGTTATTTCCATTTATTTTATTATGATTACCATTTATTCGTTTATTTATACTTAAATTATTTTGATATTTCTTTTTATTTATTTATTTTTTATTTTATTTTATTTATTTATTTATTTAATTATTTATTTTTATTTTTTTTTTTACTTTTTTGTCAGTTGTATTAATCAATTTTTGTATATATCATTTATCATATTTGTGAGCAAACTTAACCAATGTACTTAAAAATGTACAGATGTTAAATAAACGTATTATAATAAAAAAAAAAAAAAAAAAATTTTCTCCTATTACAGTTCATAAATAAACACTCTTTATTTAAACAAAAATACATACATACCTATTTTTTTTACCCCTGTTCTGAATCGAAGTATGCAATAAACAAATTAGTGAATTAAAAACTAAAATCATAAATTAAGGTCACTTTTGCTTAAACTAAACTAATTACCGTATTAAGAATATACTTCAACAGAGTACAATTAAACGAAATGAAAATCATTTTTCTGAATTAAAGTGATTAATAATTTTACAGATCTAAAACTAATAATATAACGTGAGTTTATTTTTAGTTAGAGTGAATTATGGTTAGTTTAGTAAACTGACGTTAGTTTTGCTTCCTTGTAACTATAATTGCTCTGTTTATTTGCTCTTTTTTTTCTTTCGTCTCTTTAGAGGGAACATAAATAAAGCCTATCAGCTCTGGGCTATCTATAGGTTTTCACTCTATGGTAGAGAGGGTAATTGTTATAGATGAGATCTTAGATCAACCTGCTACAATGGGACTCGAACCCACCTATGATTACATAGGAATCAGACACGGGGAGATCCCCTTACTTTTATTGTGCCTTTTTCGAAGCATAATGGAATTGCCCCCTTTTTATTACGAAAACGTATACAGATTGTCAGAAAGGGCCGAATCTATCCTACCCTCAGCTTTGCATTAAAAAAAGAACATTCAAATATTTTTTTCAAGTAGTATGGAGGGAATATTTTTTTTTTTTTTACTTTACAGCTTGGTGTCGAACGTCATCATGAAGTAAAAATAGCCGTAAACGTTTTTACGAGGCTTACGTTTTACTTCTAAAACCAACGAGCGACGGATAACGTTTATTCTCTGATGGAAATTTTAAAATTTACGACCGGCTGTAAAATACGAATATGAACGAAACGAGAATGTAGGGAAAAACTCCATCAACCGTTTTTCCACTCTGTCGTATAGAAATATGTCCTACTTCTCTGGATTTACAAACGACCAATTTACTGGCCGTTGTTTGTAATGATATTCACCATTAGGGAGTTCTTCTATAAAAAAAAAGGACTTGAAGTAGGGGGGGGGGGGACCGGACTGCGTGGAGACGCTAAGAGTCAATGACTTGGATAAGCCAGAGCTCTCTGGTCAAGTGCTTTCCTTTTTACTTTATTTTAGACTAGCTGTTCCCCGGCGTGCAATGTTACACCTACTTTCTGCGTCAAGAAAAGCAAAAATAAATTTAAAAACTGTAACTCTTCGGGTTCACAGTTTCGAACGTGTGAAATGTTCGACCTCCGAAATGTGAGTCCTAGACGCGTTTGACCTACCCTAAGACACTCCCCAGATCAATACCTACCTGTGTGCCAAGTTTGGTCAAAATCGGTCAAACGGTGTGGATTTGTATAAGGAACAAACAGAGAGACACGTGATTTTTATATTCATAGACAGAGATTTTTTACTGAATTTATGTGCCTTTTCAATCATTAGATTGGGGTTTGGACATTGAAAAATTCATTAATCAATGCTCAAATGAACTTTACAATGGCTACCACACAAAAATTTGCATTTTAGCACATTCTTAAGTAAAATCAATGAAAAGTAAAGTAATTTCGAAAAGTCACTTGCTACTTTAATACAAACAGTACACTCATATACGTTTTTTTAATACATACTTTCGCACCATTGTTATGAGGCTGATATTAGTAAAATAATGATTAAAGGTTCGTTAACCATAAGAATTCAGAAATACCGGTTTTCGGCCAAATTCGTGCGAAAAGAAGTAAAGATAACGTAAAAGGTTTTTGCATTCTTACGCTTCCAGGTACAATTTTTGTTTTGTTTTGGGCGAGGTTCGAATAAAACAGTATTCAGTGCGATATATTTAATGATTTAACAGACAATTGAAAACAATAATATTATAATATTTGTCGATGAATACTTCGTCCATTTAGAAACAATGTTAAAATTTGACTAAAATTTCATTCTACGCTCTTCCGAAAACCAATAATTATAAATTGTTGGATGTGTTTAAGAAAAATGTATTAAAGATCATGGGAAATTTTGGGTACCCTGTAATTTGTTTGAATGCCTCGGATATGGTTAAAAAATCGTTATAGTTAGAAGGAGGCGAATTAAAACTTAATGAATAGCACATACCGATCGGACAATCTTAGTTAAAAATAATAACCTTCATAATAAATTAAATAGGGGTCTCCCGTGGTCTAGTGGCTAGCGCGCTAGATTCATAAGCGGGAGATGGTGGGTTCGATCCCCACCGGCGCCAGACATTTTCTCATCTCAGGGCTCGCTGAGAAAATTCCTGGCTGCACCCTGGACGTCGGCGCTAATGGCCAAGATTTATGTCGATGCGCCGTAAAAAAAAAAAAAAAAAAAAAAAAAAAAAAAAAAAAAAAAAAAAAAAAAAAAAAAAAATTAAATAAGATCACTTAGTTCAGAAAAAAAAAATCGTTTAAAGCCTTCTTCGAATATTCAGAAACATAAATATGCTTTAGGTCCACCCGAGAAACCTGTGTAATGTACTGTATAACATACAGTCTTCCATTTCGTAAATGGCAAACGCCAGCGGACACCTTTATGTAACAGTTTTTCCAGTTTGGTCATCGTTAAAGCATATTTATGCTAAAAGTTTCGCATGCATTCCATTGATGTAGGGTAATATATCTTTTTATTCACATTGTTTAAAAATCTATTAAGGTATAAAATAAGCTTGAAAATATAAGTAGGCATAAAAAATTAGTTATTTTAGCGCGAGCGGATGTCAAGAAATTGAGGAAGTTGGCTATTCAACAGCATACCAGTGTACCATTCTATTACGTGGTGGTAGAATTTTTCTGAATTCTTTAAATAATATTATTTATATAACATCCTAAACTTCTAGGTAAAAGATCATCTAAATTATAATAAAAATAAATAAATAATAAACTCGTTGAATATTTTTGTGTCAAGAGAACTTTAGTTTGTCAACAACTGGTGAAAAATACACATTCAGTTCCTGGCAAAAGACCAATTCTCTTAAAAACAGAACATCTTTAATGCCCACTATAACATGCCAAGACAAGTACAAATTAGACCACTAGTAGTA
This sequence comes from Gonocerus acuteangulatus, assembly GCA_946811695.1. NCBI lineage: Eukaryota > Metazoa > Arthropoda > Insecta > Hemiptera > Coreidae > Gonocerus > Gonocerus acuteangulatus. Next base: position 57,077,656 of record OX328130.1, read on the forward strand.
TTTTCTAAAGTATTAATATATTTTTAACATAGGTCAAAAATAATACTATTCCATTCAAGAATAATGATCATTCATCTTCCCTAATATGTCTATTTTATACGATTTTTTTTTTTTTTTTTTTTTAAAAGATAGTATATAATATTTATATGTGTAGATCCTAAGTTGAAAACTAAGATGTTCTAGATAGTTGGTAACAGCTTATTCAGACTTCATTTATTTTAAACTAGCCGTTACCCGGCGTGCCATCCTACGCCTATTTTCTGCATATAGAAAAGCCTAAATAAATTAGACACCAAATAAGTATTATTAAAATCTAATAACACGAATCTGTAACTGTTATGAACCCGTGGCCTCCCAACTGTGAGTCCTAGACAACTTTGACATTACCTATAACACCCCCCGTATCAAGACATACATGTATACCAAGTTTCGTAAAAATTGGTCTAACGGTGTGGATTTGTATAAAGGACAAACATACAGACAGACAGCTGGTAGATTTTTTTGACCTAGCCTACGGCACTCCCCAGATTAAGATCTACCTGTGTACCGAGTTTAGTCTAAATCGGACGAACGGTGTGGATTTGTATAAGGGACAAACATACAGACAGACAGCTGGTAGACGTTTTTGACTTAGCCTACGACACTCACCAGATTAAGATCTACATGTGTACCGAGTTTAGTCAAAATCGGACGAACGGTGTTGATTTGTATAAGGGACAAACATACAGAAAGACAGCTGGTAGACGTTTTTGACTTAGCCTACGACACTCCCCAGATTAAGATCTACATGTGTACCATTTTCAATCCAATTATCTGTATGATTTTGCATTGTTTTTTTTTTATAAATTATAATCTTCTTAATAGTTGCATGTAAATTTGATATTATTTAGTTTGAGGAGGAAATTTCATTTTTTTTTTAAATTGTATGGTTCGTGTCTCTATTATTACATGGATGACATTATTAATATCTCAATTATTACATATTATTTTATATGTTTGAGTCTGCTTCTGTAAAGTTGGACTAGATGTGCAAGCACATAATCAGAAGATTATAATTTATAAAAAGATAATGCAAAATCATAAAGATAATTGGATTAAAATGGCTAATAGCCGAAACGTTTCTACAACAACAAAAATTTAATATAAAATAAATGAAGACTGAATAAGCTGTTACCAACTACCTATAATATTTATTTTAGAAGATGCGTAGTATTAGAAGAGATAGTAATTTTTAAAGATCCCATGTTTTTAACAATTCGTTTTTTTTTTTGTTTGAACAAAAATATATTTAACCCATTTTGGGTTGGGAAATCTTTCCCCCCCTATAATATTCTTTGTCCTGACCCATGAAATTCTATTAATATTTCCAGCCTCTTATTTTTATCTGTTCTTGACATATTTTGATGTTTTTATGAGTGAGGTGTGCTTCGAAATTTTTGAATATGTATGCAATTGTCTTTACAATATTGGAAAAACAAATAAAAAGCTGACGCGTTTTGACTTCGCCCTTTTTTCGGATTGCTAGTGAAAACTTACCGCTGTCTCGAAATCTACGTGACTGGTCAGTATTGTGGGGAGTAGTGTGTGCGAGGAAAGTGGAATAGATGCGAGAGGAGATCAAATCCACAATGGTAGTAGGAGAATGGCCTCCGGAGAGTTAAAAAAAACTTGGATTGGGGTTAGGCCGAAGAAAAAACACCAAAAGAAAATCCAGTTGGGATCCCAAAGGTGAATACTTGTCGCAAGTAATGCTTCTCGCCTTTCTTGAAAAGTTCTTTCAGTAACAGTTTTTAAATACTTCTTGTGGCTAAACAAAATTTAAAAAAAAAAAAAATCGACTGACAGAAAGTACGTTATATTTGGAGAATAAAATGGGTTTTACATCTTGGCAAAAGGATTTCTTCTTTATGGTTTGTTTAATGATTGAATACTCAGGGTTCAATAAACTTATGCCTTGGGGTCTCCAAAGTTTATTTATTTTTATGATAATTCGTCCATACCCAGCAGCTAGCATGAAACGCTATTTTACCACATGACAAAACAGAACGCACCAAAACGCCAATACTGGAGCAAACATAAACTATAACATATTTACTAACTGAATGCAGGCCCTGATTTGTCGATGCGCCATTAAAAAAAAAAAAAAAAAAAAAAAAAAAAAAACTAACTGAATGCAGACTTAGACAAAACACTGACCTACCGGACAGCTTGACTACCTTACTCTGTGACGGGAGCCAATGTATAGAAAAAACAGCGCAATACTCAAAACAAATTAAACACAGTCCTGAATGTCTATATAATACAGATATGTATACCATTACGTAAAACTTATACTAAAAGTATCAATTTTTTTTAGATTTTTTAAGAAAGAAAAACTTATCGACAGAATAACATACTAGTGTAATGATATACTTATAAGTAGAGCCCGGAAGTTAGGCATTTATTTTGGCTTAAAATAGGCAGGCAAAAAGGCACTTGAAATACTGAAAATAGGCAGTACTGTAATTAAAATAGGCATTTATTAGAAGTGAAGGCAAAGAGGAATCTTACTCATTATTAATGAAAATATGTATTTTAAATACTCATTCATTTCTTTATTACCAATTTATCACAGAATTAGTGTACTTACTCTTACTTTCCCTTGTTACAAGCAAGAACAAGATGCTTTTTCAAAGTATCAAATGTCATAGACCTTCGCAGAAAAAAATGGTTTTCATCCTGGAAAAACTTCCTCTGCATTATCTTATCATTTCGAAATCCGGAATCCCAGGTAATTACCGATTGTCACAGCGAAAGGGGTGTCAGGAAGGAGAAGTGACGTACTTCTCTCATCCTCTCTCTTTTTTGGTATTCATTATGCCTGTGCATTCCTTCTACTAAGGAAGGTTGTGTTATTTTTAACCCTTCAATTCCATCCATGGGTTGGGAAAATAAGCTTTGGAATAGATATTTGTGACGGCAATATGTAATTTAATTTGTGCAACCTTTTTTATCTTCGATGAACGGTGCTTTTTAAAACGTTTAAATCGCAGAAAAAATTGCATAACGAGCAAAAAAGGCAACGGAAGCCAAAAAAGGCAAAATAAAAATGGTCTCTACACTTCCTAAATGCACGAAAACATATTTATTTCTATATGATTCTTCAATATATCCAGATAATCATATGTCTTCAGATAAAAAAGACATTTTGCCTAACTTCCGGGCTCTACTTATAAGAAAGAACTATTGGACTTACGTCTGTACGACGTGAACTGACTATCAAATTCTTTAACTATTGTTACTATCTACTTGACAGTTGAATATCTGAACCAACACATATCACTTACATTGAAACACATCTGACATATGAATACTATAACTGAAAACTAATAATACTTACAATAACGCTACGGGACATATTACCTCAAACAAATTGTGAATTTTTATCATTAACTTCAAAATGTTTTATCGCCTAAGTTGCGATAATAAATAAATAGAAGTGCCAGACAGGTTGCCACTTTTTAGGGCAGTTTTCCCATCGACGTGCTGGCCATCGAAGATGCCAAATTGCGATGAATTAACGGGAACCTTGTGTTCAACGGGGAAAAGTATCAAACAAAGTGTTTAGACCATTGTAAAGATCAGTTAAAAGTAACTCAATATAAGATTGTCTAAAACCTTCCTTGGATGTAAAATTGTCTTGGACGCCGAATAGATCCTCCATAATCTGAAGAATATTTATATTGTGTTGATTCAGATTCAAAACTTGTTGCATCCAGATACAAAACCTGGTTTTATTCACACCTTCATAGTTAGGAGTATGAAAGACATGGTGAATATCTCTTTGTCAACCGAGAAAATTGTATGCGCCTAGATTTAGAGCTTGAACGCCAGAGGGAACTTGTGTCAACCTTCCAGTCTTACTGCTAAGGCCCCTACATTGGCAAGAGTGACATATTTTGAGTTGTGTCCCTTTAGAAATATTAGTGCGATATCGCCACTCGACTTGTTCAACTATTCTCTTTGGATTTGGAAGAGCTAATAAATCTGTTAGAAGTCCTTTGCCGCAATCCTTCAGAGAAATCTTAACTCATGAACTGAGATATTTGGCTGTGTTTTAACCCCCAATTCACTGTCTAGTTAGCACTACCGACCTTCTCCTTGTTTGCTTTGGTTCTGTAGGAGCTACCTGAGCGTGTGGAAGTGCTGACTAAGGTAGTGTGGCTGGAGGCAAGTAGGTGTGTCCTAGCTGCAGCGTCAGGTGTTCCCCCACAACCACCTGCTCTCATTCACCAAGGCCAGTCCGTTCTAAAACACTCATCTCTCTCCTCCCGTCGTCGGACGCGTAGTAATCACTTACTCTACTAACGGTCAGAAATGTTGGTTTTTCGGTTCAATTTGTTTTATATGAATGGTTATGCACACTGCCAGGCCAGGCAACGAACAGTTATAGTAGGAAATGTTGGGAACAAAAGTTTTGACTTCGTAACTTTCTTTGGGCTTGTTAGGAGGTACACATATCAATAGTCCCCGCCTTTAGCCTCTGAGCGCTGCCTGGACTATTAGTCTGCAGTTGTCGCCAAATTTCAGATTTCACGATGAACACTGAAATTGTTTTAACATTTGAAGGAAAATACATGAAATAGCAAAGTAATATATATTATTGAAGGGAATGTTATGCTCTAGAACTGTATAACCGGCCTTTATTTTTTGGGTCCATCGTTGAAGAGTTATCCGGTCAAAAAGGGCAAAAGTGTTTTTCTCCCTAGTGTGTTTCTCGAATAAGCTAATTCTACAGTGTCTGCCCGTCTGGGGCCTTGAGGCCTGTTAAGGGACTGATTTTATATAAATATGTATATGTATCTACTAAATGTCACAGTGTAAAATGCTAACTTAATTTTTGTTTATTTTTTCGTGTTTACGGTGTATCAACTATTGGGCTATTAACACCGGGCTACCTACAGGTTGCCACCCTTTTATAACGCCAACAGCACGTGGTCGTTCACCCAATCAGGTTTTGGCCACGCCCATTTGCACCCTTTATTATTGCAATAATCATTGATCGGAATATATTCATGTGACTAAAAGGAAATTGGCGACAGATCTCATATTTAGATAATCTTTTTACCGGTATCAACTATAGTTCGGAAATACTTAGCCTCACTATTTTCATTAGAAATATAACAATGAATTTAAACGTGTAAAAAAATATATTAAAATAAATTAAGAAATCAAATAAAGGATCACCAATCAGAACTCGATGATCTACAAATTAATCAAACAGCCAAGAGATTAACGTTGAAGGACTCAGGGTAAAGCTGGCAATTCGCGGAAAGAGAATCAAAATCGTGCAAACTGAATTTATACAGAACGCCAAATATTTGGACAAGAGAAAATCATCACACCGAAATCAGCCTCTATCCAAACAGATGGTCATTAGTCTGGCCTCAATTTTAGGTAAACCCTGTTAGGAGACATTCAGTCCTTTTTCATCCGGGAAAATTAAATATATATTTTATAGGGAAAAAAGTAGCTCAAGCCTTTCCTTAAATGTAAATTTACCCTAAAAAATAATAAATCCAATGCGAGCATTTATAACGAAATTTGTAGGAATTAATTTATAACAATTCTACAAATTTTGGTTATTTTCCAATTATTGAAATTATTTATTATTTATTTATTGGGGGGATATTACTGAAATTAAAAATTATTGCCTGCGTGAATGGACTGTATCGCTATACATACAAAACCTGCAAATAATTCCTTTTAAAAATTATTTATATTAAATAACATGAAAATTTTGTATTTTTATTCTTTTTATTTCAATTTTACCAAATTAATATAAAACATTAGATTGGTTTATAGAAGATTGAGTGGAAAATTGACTGGCACTTCTAGGAGGTAGAAGAGGTTGGTGGTGGTAGCATGGCTGGTATTATTATTATATTAGCATCGCCAGGTGGCAAGGGTTACAAATATTTTTTCCCAAATTATGTTTGTTGACTATATATTTCAATGATTAAAGGAGGCCCGGTAGCTGTGAGCGTTAAGGCGTGGGCACTTAACACTCGGAGCCAAAGGGTCGTGGGTTCGATTCCCACTAGGGGTGGTGGCTTTTCTTTAGAAAAAAGAAAAGGCATCAGCCCTATCCTGGCTAGAAAAGGGTGGTAACCTATAGATAACCCGTCCTAAAATTCGTAGTTAATAATAAATGGACGGTAAAATTTATTAAATTCGATGATTAAATGAAGGAAGAACAGCTGATCAACCCTATTATAGCTGAGAATCCATAGGGAATATACTTTAAGGATAGCTGATTTGCTTGTATTCAGTGGAAACAGAAGTGATTCTAGGAAGTTTTTTTTTTTTTTTTTTTTTTTTTTTTTTTTTTTTTTTTTTTTTTTTTTTTTTTTTTTTTTTTTTTTTTTTTGCCTTGAGCGATATAATCGCTTGTTATTTATGATTTTTGAATTTTCTTTTCTTACGTTATAATACGTAATGGAAATATTGCTTCTTGTTCCATGGGATCATTCGTCTTTCATCTTATGCTAGTATCGATTGCGTATACTATCTTGGTTTTCTACTTGAACGCTTAGATCCCAGTATTTCACAGTGAAGCCTTGTGCCTTAATTCTTTCTGACGTCTGAAGTCTGCTTCTTGAAGTTGTTCAATAATCTTATGTTTTCGGTTACGAAGCCGCCCCGTGGCGACAAGGAGATTGTATAGGGGATTTTCTAAGCAAGTTTTCAGGGGTTTCACCAAAAGTGCGACAGAGCCTACTAACGGATGTTAAAAGGGTTGAATGACAAACACAATTATGGTGTATGTATACTTCGGTGGTTAGTATGATTTATGCCCGAGAACTAGAATGCACGTATTAATCCAAACATTTCAACGAAGTTTTTCCAACCTGGTAGCAGGTTTTTTTTTTTCGTTTTATTTTATTTTTTATTATTGTAATTTAATTTCAGGATTCATATTAATTGTAAACGAATTCATTATTTTATGTACATACCTAATCAAAATACGTGTAGTATCCAGAAAGGATGGGATACGTAGATAAATAAACTCCCACGCTGAAGGGTTACTCCAACGTGGAAAACATGAAACCTGGTAGTAGGAGGAAGAATAAACACACTAAACATTTGAAATAAATTATATTCACTCATAGAACAGAAAGTCTTTCCAGAATGGATCAACTTTAGGGGCTTTAATTAAGTAATTTTAACGTAGGGCTGTCTGAGCCAGTGAAATGTAGTCCGTAAAACTGAACTAGCTAATTATAACGGATTACTTGTAATTATGATATTGTTTTGCCACCTGAGTCAGAGAAGAAGCTTTACAAAATTGGTATTTTCTTGTTCAGAGGTGGCAAAATAATTGACTTAACACAGTTTTTTTGTTGCGATTTTGATTGTTTGCGGCCTCCCAGTTAAACCACATTTCATTTGAAATTTTCTTCCTAATGAATATAGTAAATTAGCTTTTATCCTTGCAGAGCTCTATTTGCACATTATATTAAATAATTCTTCTCATTTCTTTAATTTAGATTACTTTTGATTTATATAATAATCAATGATGATCCTTGTTTTCCGAACTCCTGAAATCCTATTTTCTCCTTGTATCGAGAATAATAGTAATTCCCTCTGCAGGTTGTTGACAGATGGGCAGGCTCTCCTCACTTCTGGAGAACTTTCCAGGATCGGTATCGACCTGAAGTTATAAGGAAGCTTAATGCTTTCTCGTTTATCCACGTCGGGCCGAAAGTTCGAATCAGGTTCAGTCCTCTGTTCTTCAGCCGAAACTTTAATTGCGCCTGAGTTAATTATGAATCCCCCTAGGAACCTGCCGAAATCGGACTGTTCTTGGCCGCCCCCCTTCCTCCGATATTCTCTATTTTACACTTTACCCCAGGAGAGGACTTGACTAAGTTTTAGATGGTATTCAATTTATATTCCCGCTTCTCAAGTTCCAAAGGACTTAGACTCGTAGATCTTCGGCTTAGGGAACTATTTAAACAGTCGCAGAGAAATTTACTATTCCAGAAGTACTTGGCTTAAGTATTCCAGTATAATATGCACGGAAAGCGAGGCCCCACGAGGTTATATTGCTATCCTGCTTACATTATTGATAACTTTATTATCATCGTTATGGTGGTGCTCTCTTCAGTATCCTAGGCGAAATTCTTTCTGGGAAAGTAGTCAACTCCTCTTTTATTTGTTTTTATCATGGGCGTTCATCTAAACATTTCCTTACTATTCTAGCTGTACCGCTAATTGGGCAATTGTTTTTCGAATTAGCCCATTAATCGAGGTAATAAGTGTTGTTACCCTTGTAGAAACTAGCGTATACAAATGTTTCAACAAATGGTTCAGGCCAACGATTTCCGGATATGTGTGTTATTGCCCCTGTCATTGAAAGGAATATAAGGTTTAATGCGATGGACATTACGAACATCCTTCCACGTAATGGCTACGGCCAGCGTTGCTTATATTCGGTGATCTACGGAAACTTGTGTTTTAACCGTGAAATGACTGTTGAGCATTATTAAATATGTAATTCGCTTCTCCACCATTAAATAAGAGATTGTACTCCATCACGGTGCCGAGGTATCTGTATTATCTAATGAACAAGCTTCAAACGTCCGTTTGAGGTTTAAAGAATCTTTTATAATGTTATTTAATTTTTTATTTTACAACCATTTCTTGATACATTTTTTTTCTAATGTTCCTTGTTTTGTTCCATTTTTCATAAATCTACTACCCAGGTGCATTAACAACATTGTTAATGTTTTGTAACTAAACGAAAACAAAATAGGAAAGAAAGATCATTACAATGTCCTGGAATAAGTTTTAAACTTGGCTAGTTGATAACGTAAATTCAGCTGTCAGAACAACTATTTAATTTTTAATTGTTCCATTTTATCATTAATTATTTATTTTATTGTTATTGAGGTTTGCTCCTCTCGGTTTCCTGCGATAAATTGTGTCGGGGACTATTGCTGTCAGAAAGAATTGCTGTTTTCATTATATATTTTTTTCTTTTTTTTCTCTGTTTATTATATGCGTTCATTCAGAAATATTCGAACAATACTCTACATATCGAGCAGTTAGTAAGTAGTAAGTAATTTGTATCTGTAAGCCTGGTCTATTCAAATTTCATTACTCGATATAATAATACCTGTTATTCTTGTGGAATCTAACTTAAAAAAATATTCGAACAATACTCTACATATCGAGCAGTTAGTAAGTAGTAAGTAATTTGTATCTGTAAGCCTGGTCTATTCAAATTTCATTACTCGATATAATAATACCTGTTATTCTTGCGGAATCTAACTTAAAAAAATCGTTCAACTCTATGGCCTAGTCCTGGTATTTCCGTTGCTTCTCGGCATACGATTTTCGAATATTATCATCATTTAATATACTTATTACATATGTAATATTTAATCAATTCAAAAACTCCCTAGCGGAAAATTAGTAAATATTCATGTCGTAAAAACAACTTGACAAATCCAAGCCATTTTTCTACTGTATTATTCATAATTCCCAATAGAGCAACAATTATAGTGATAAGTTGCATCTTCTCTAACTCCGAACGTTCTCCATGTTCTATTGGGCGATTAATCTCAATTTATTTTGCAGGGCTGAAGAGCCAATTTCCAATTGACAGCAAAACCCCATTAATACCAATCAGCAGTTCACCTGCCAGACAGAGCCAAGTGTGTTATCAGGAGTCAAAAACCTTTCCTTCAAATTGAAAATTAATTTGATATCTGCTGGTTTTCAGTTTGTTTGTTTTTTTTTTTTTGCCCAATATACGTTCCCACAATTGGAGAACTAAAACGCCCTACAATAAATAACAATATATATAAATAATATACTTCATGTTTATTCTTCGTCGCTGGGATGATATTTTTAGATGGAACGGCATTTTTCTCCAGCGGTGGTACTCCTCCTCACTTCTTCCTGGGATATTTCGATGGGTTCATTTCCATCTTCGTCAGCCAGGTATTTGTTGTTTCTTCCTCGGTGGTTGCCAAGGGAACGGCAAACCACCCCTCGGTGGTTCCCTTGGCAACCACCGAGGAAGAAACAACAAATACCTGGCTGACGAAGATGGAGATGAACCCATCGAAATATCCCAGGAAGAAGTGAGGAGGAGTAGCACCGCTGTAGAAAAATGCCGTTCCATCTAAAAATACATAATATAATATATGCTCTCACATTTTCTATTTGTTTCATGTTTCCCCGGACATATTTATTCATACACTTAAAACACTGAAATATCATAAAGGAAAGAATGCTGTAATCATCACTTTTGGAGGTTTTCTATATCTTCATCTTCCACATATTAATATTACCTCCATCATCCTATTAATATTTATTAAAATATCTCCATCTTCCACATATAATTTTAGCTTGAAAACATCTTACATTCTCTTAACCGCTCTCTTTCCCACATGTTTCATGTTTGCCTCATTTTTTTCTAGTACATCTTTTGATTAGCTTGAAGTATTATACAATCTTTATGACGGCCAGGAGTTACTAAAATATGAGGTAAAAACGTTATAAGGTCCTTCATCATCCCCACAAATTTTTGGCGCTGTGTTTTTGAGTCCCTATGCTAAGACTTCAACTAAGGTTCAATTCCCACTATGAGTGGTGGGTTTTCGTTGGCGAAAAAAAAATGTATCAGCCCTGGATAAAAAAAGGATGGTAATTTATCGATCGCCTGTCTTAAAAATCTATTATGCATATAAATCCACATTAAAATTCAAAAACATTGGCTTTCCTGTTGCCCCGTGACCTCACATATTTGCATTTAAACATTTTTAACTCAGACTTCAAATAGTGTATAATCTTTATTTCATAGCCAATACTTCAACTCCCTCTCTCAACATGTTTTTGGCAAGAACTTAAACACATTATGTCGTTAAACCTCCCACCCTGAGTTCCTGCATGTTTCGTACCTTGTCGCACACTTTTCTTTATATAGAATTAGCGAATAAGGCGGAAGGACAATAAAACTACGCCACACACTTTCACACTTTTCATTTCTCTTCCCTACATGTTTCGCACCATTTTGGCGCCTCTTCAGGGGGATATACTTAAAACTTAAATTCAGCCTCTACTTGAGGAGTGGAATCTTCCACTAGCAGGGCCTCGTCTAGACTGTTTCTTTATAGTATCATCGATATAGTGAACCCTTAACTAAGTGTTTTTGATAAGGAGTCAAAAGGAACTCCAGTCATTAAACTGCTCGAAATCTCTCTCTTCTCCACATGTTTTCGATAAACAAAAGAGAATTCGAAAAGGAAACGAACAAAGACTTGTATCCAGAAGTAATCACTGACCTAAATTAAAGACTCTCTCACTCTCTCTCTCTCTCTCTCTCTCTCTCTCTCTCTCTCTCTCTCTCTCACTCTGGTATCGAACAGTATCACTCGGGCCTTTGTCTCTAGAAACCCCTTCTTGGAATCTCCACCTACTTCTAGATCCATTCAGTCCATCTGAGTTGATAGTATTTGATTGAGCTCGCTTCGTCCATTTTATAGGCGCCCTGCTCAATTTATTTCTAGAACGGTGCCTCTTCGAGTGGAATCATTAAAGGGGATCTTTGTTTAGGATTTTTTTATTTTTATATTTGGTGGATAGACAAATTTTAACTAATATTTTGCTAAATAAAAGTTCATACCTAGGAATACATTGTATCGACCTTCGAAATAGCACCCACTACGCTTGTAGAGTGCCGCAGTTCTTTCGAGTCAGATTTTTTTTTTTTTTTTTTTTTTTTTTTTTTTTTTTTTTTTTTTTGTATAGAAAATAATGAATAAAGCACATGATAAGACAACGCTTGGAGGAACTCTTATCGAGAAACAAAGCGCGGACATTATGTCTAAGCAGGTTAGTGATTATGCCGAGCCACGTCACCTCCTGTCCCAGATTCATTAAACTCTGTCAGTGCGGGGGCGGTAGACTGTTTATCCGTGACAAATTTGATATATGTAGAGCAGCGAAGGGGAAGCAGTAGCGATAAATATCACACCTGGAAAGAATGGTTCTGAGGGTTGCTTGTGGGGCAGAATGGAAGGGGCAGGGGCCAATTTCATAAAAAGGCCAAACCAACCACTATACATCAGCTGATGCGAAGCCTTTCACAAAGTGATCCTTATCAAATCCATTATATTTTCAAAAAAAAAAAAAGTTTACAAATTTTTCATGAGGAACAAGGGAATTTCAACTTATATTCATACCATGAGTGTTAGTTGTCACTGAATCGAGACTAAGCAACCTGCATGTCATTAACGTACAAATGTATTTTTCAATAATCAGAAACGTTGGTTCGGCTGGTTTATCTGAAACTCACACTCCTTCCATAAAAAAAGTAACAAAAACACATCAACTTAGCAGAAAACCTTCTCAAAGGGAAAGAATTAACCCTGAGATTTGACAAAATATTACATTTGAAATAACCATAGTTTACAAGTACATCGAACTCAAATGATGTAACTTCTAACAATTAAAGTATTAATATTTTTACTTTCATTTTTTATTTTTTAAATTTTCGTTTCACTCAGAATAGCTACATTAATTGAAGGGATCGGGGCAAAATAGTGACAAACAATATTTTTAACAAACCTTAACTGTAGCTGCAATGTTTTCGATATTATGTGGGACTATCAGTCTATGGTGCAAATGCTACTAAAATATGACTACAAGCTCTGTATGCTACTTAATCTTGTTGCCCCTAACCATTTCAACAAATAGTCCTACATATTATCCAACATGTATCAGGTAATGTTGCGTGTTGATAAAAATGTTGCTTGGCACTATTTTGCCCCGGCCCCTTCAATTATACTTGTATTACAATTCTTTATTCTTACTTTATCTCGAAAATTACCAAGGTTATGAGACCTAAATAAACAAAACAAAAAAATATATCGATCAATTCGGTATTTCATTTAAAACTTTTATCAACAAATAAATTTTAAAAGAGAAACGAATTCATTTCTTATAATGAATCCCTTTAAAAGTTGGCCCTTTTGATTGGCTTATTCTTTCAGAGAGACCGGGCTCTGTTAAAGATTTTTTGAAACTTCTCCGAGTGAAGTCCTCCCTGCTTAACAAAGAAGTATTCAAGAACATGAATGAAACAAAAGGACGGCAAAATGGAAGTTATTAGGAGGCTTAAAGAGACTTATGCAACGTACAAAAGCCACTTTTCTCACCTTTTAAATGAAAAGTAATTTTAAGTTTAAATGTATAAACAGCTAAGTTTGCTACAAAAAAGGCTTCCTATGTTAATGAATATATATATATATATATATATTTTTTTTTTTTCATTTAAATATATTCCCAGTTAATAAAAAAAAGGAAGTCTCAACTCTATGTTCTGGCTATTTATACATGATAGGAAAAGAATATTATGTTTAATTCTGATGGCAATGATAATGGAGAAACGGTGCGATCCATTTTTTAGACTAATAAACATCCATCAGAAATAATTTTAAGCAAAATTCCTTTAGAAGGTATTTATATTAATTTTAAAGGCTTAATAATCAAAGAATCACCAAATTATAGTTAGTGTTCAGGTGAACTTTTATTGCAACTATTATATGAGGGGTGAAATTCATGATGAAAAATGGTAGTAAGTCTTAGTAATATTAAGAATAGAATAACTATAAAAAAAAAAAAAAAAAAAAAAAAAAAAAAAAAAAAATATTATCGAAATTCATCATGTAAAAGGTAAATCAATGAATCCAGTAAAAAACATGACACGATAAAAAAACTGAAAATTGGACATAGCTCCTTTTCCTTTCGGAATCGGACCATACTTGAAATGAACTTTTTTGTCTACAATCACCTCCTAGAGTTTGGCTACTTAGACCTGAATCACCCTTTATAACACTAACTTTATCGATGCGTGTGCTGATTCGGCATGTTAGCGAACTTCTCTTTTCGTTCTGGTCATTATCCAAAAATAATACTTAGACCATTCTGTTGGAAAAATGGAAGTTCTTTAAACAAATTAATGTTAACCCCTTCAGTTCCATTGTCCAGCCGGCTGGACATAACTTCTTTACTTTGTATCACACCGCCTATGGTCGATAGATGTTTACTACCACTTTGGTTTGAAGCTCTATGTATTTTCTTCCACTTGACATCTAATATAAATTGATACCATTCGATTTTGAAAGGTTATGTGTAAAATCTTCCCTGCTCCACCACGGGCAGTCATGGATTCTAAAAGTTATTGACTTTTCTTTACATATTTAGTCCAAATGGTTTCTTTTTTAGTGAATAAAACTCCTCCGAATTTAATGTACATGATCTTTTTAAGGGTTGGAAGTTCAATTTTATCAATAAAGTTTGTAATAAGGTGTCTACGAATTTCTGAAAATCCACGTCCAGTATACTGCACATGGGAAGTCAACCCTCATATTTGATGTAACAATATTTTTTATTTATTTTTCAAATATTTACTGTTATATTTTGTTTTTATGTTGTCAGAATTGTTTTTTTGAGTACCATAACAATCAATAACATTTTCTGAATGGTATTGACTAGAAGGCGCCCAAACCATTCAAAAATATCATCTGTCCGGTCACATCATTTTCAAAAAATATATTCTTATTAGTTTTATGTTTTGTTTTTTTAAATAAACAAATATTTCTTTTTGAGACTAGACTCTGAAAAAAATCAGGAATCTTCACAAGAGCAATACACAACTATGGCAGGAAAATAAAAAAAAATTATCAAGAAATAAAAATTCGGACCTGAAGGGGTTAAGACGGTATCGATAATAACTTTTAAAATCTGTAAATGTTATTATCGCCTTAAATCATGCGGCACACAGAATAATCACTTCATGTCGGAAAGTGTTCGCCGTGAACTTTTAAATAAAGTCTTCGCCGTCAAGTTTATATCAAAGAGAAGCGATCCGCCATAACAAATCCCAATGAAGTATTCCGATGCAAATCCTAGATTAAATATAAGCGTCGAAGTTCGTCGGAGGCGGTAAAACTTTTCAAAGTGAACTTTTGAATGAAGTACAAACTTGTGATACAGCCTGTTTTCCTATACAGACCTGTGAAGAAAATCCCCCCTCTCTTCACATTTCACTTTGAATCACACAACTTCCCGGCATTAATTTACATAGCAGTTTATATTCCATCAAAATCTCAAGTACATTCCGTAGTTTTATGGTATTTATGTTAAAATCTACTTATTTATTCATAATCTTGGAATATATGTTTATGATGGCTAAACGTTATTCTGAATTTTATTTTTATTGTTTTTTTTTTTAATAATCAAGTTAAACTATATTTTATTATAATCATTAAGTGCTCCATTTCTACGGAAATTTCACTCCTTGAAGGCTTTGACGTATCTATATGATAAAGAAAACCGGCACCTTGATCAAAAGTAAATTGATACCTTAATTAATTAGAAATACCGATTAGAAAATTTATGCGATTTGCTGGAATTCTGCTAGTTATTAGGCAGTAAGTAAGAATATATAATATAAGCAGAAAAAAAAAACGATTTAGGAAGATAAATCATTATTATTATAATAAAAAGTCATCTATGTAGGAAACAAAAAAAAAAAGGACTGAGGAAATCGCCTTGAGGGACACAGGAAGCGATAGAAAAGGTTGTGTGTAAATGCTATAATTCTGTGATATGGACACAAATCCTGTAATTTACATCATTTTTATTATTACTAATATTATTTTTCATTGTATTACACATGTGTTTGTCCATTTTCTTATTAAAGTAGTATTTATTTATTTTTCTACTATTTTATTGTTTACAATATCCAACAAGCTCTATTTTTGAACAAGAGAGATTTTTTTATTACCTTCCCATTAGAAAAGTGTAAATGAAATAAAAAAAAAAAAATTTGCTTGCGTAGCATAAAAATGTACTAATTTGAAGAATTCTTTGTCAGTTTTTATTAATTTAAAAAAAAAAAAAAATTAAATATAAGAAAGTTATTACCACGCTGAAATATTGAATTGCATTATGCAAATTTACTTTTATTATTCTTGAGTTTACATAATACGTGATGGTATGAAATAGTAGAATATTCTATTACAATACTTATTCTTTTATTATTCTTGAGTTTACATAATACGTGATGGTATGAAATAGTAGAATATTCTATTACAATACTTATTCTTTTATTATTCTTGAGTTTACATAATACGTGATGGCATGAAATAGTAGAATATTCTATTACAATACTTATTCTTGAATTTACATAATACGTGATGGTATGAAATAGTAGAATATTCTATTACAATACTTATTCTTTTATTATTCTTGAGTTTACATAATACGTGATGGTGTGAAATAGTAGAATATTCTATTAAAATACTTATTCTTTTATTATTTGTTTCAGGTATGTTTTCAAGAATTTCTGGCTGGTGGAATTTGAGGGTGAGAATATTTTCTGATATTGAAATATTGTTTTTTTTCATTATTTACTCTTATTTTTTATTTCTCTTCCTAAGTAGGAACGTATTCGACTGATTAATGGGAATACCTGAGGCGTGGGTAAGCAACTAGTATCAAATTGAATAATACAATTAATTGTAGACTAATATTTCTCTAAATTAGTCCGTTTGGTGTTCAACAAAAACGATCTTATTGTTACGTTCAGTCATACATGACGTTGCGGAATAAATGTGTTACAAACGCTAATTGTGGTTGGCTTCTATCCAGGCCCTAGAGAACTCTGGTGTTTATTTCTTATAAGGATGGTCTGAGCTATTAGACTTACGATTGGTATCAATAGGTTTTTTCTAGAATTCTGCTGAATAAATTGCAAGGTTTCCTACAACTTTGAATAAAAAAAATAAAACTTGTCCATTCGAGATCTTGATTACCATTTAAAACAAAAAGAGAAATTCTCGCCCCCCTTCTTGGAGGAATATCACGATAAGATTGGCCCGCTGACATGGGTGTTGTGTTCCAGGGACAGCTAGAATCTTCCAGGCTTTTGAATATTCAGGCTTCCTCCGACAGAGCGCTCTGGGGTTAAGCTTTAATTGCCTGGCCCTCCCTCTCCCCGAATTTATGTGTTCTTCCTGTAATCGCCTCCTAGTCGGAAATATTGTCCAGCCCTTTCTCTTGTCTGTTCAATCTCCTAACGTGAGATTTTTTTACTCGAGTAGCGTTTTCTGTTTCAAAATAGTAGTTTTTGTCAGTCTTCTTCATTGAAAATTACATTCTGCACCTGAAGTGTTAAACTGTGTCTGAGCTGAACTCTTGGGCGTATATAGAAAATAATTTAGGGAGGGGCTGGAATAATTTCGGTGGGGGGGCTGAGAACATTTGGGGGGTATGGAATACTAACAATCTAGAACTTGGAATAGTTAGCCAATTAAAACGCTATTACACCCAATAAAAACTATTATTTCTGAACTATGTGATCTTATTTCATTTATTTTTAAGGTTTTTATGATACATTTTTACCAATTTGGGGGAGGGGCTGTAGTCTCCTGAGCCCCCCCCCTTATATACGCCAACATCTTCAAATTAAACTTAAAATATCTAGTTGACGTTGAAAGGGACCCACCAAGCTCTCTGTTTTTGGTTAACCCTTTGCCTACTTAACTCTCTGAAGTATTCATGTGTGTCCTCCTCCAGGGAGTCGTGTATATGTGTCACCATTTTCAAAAATTAGAGATATAATTGAGCTCTTGCCGATTTGAGATTTGTTGTAAGTTGAATAGAAAGTATCGTGGTTTTTACGTTATTTTTTCGGTACTTATGTACTAGTTGCACCGATCTCGAGAAGTGGTCTCGTTCAGGAATCCGTATCTTGAAATCAGATCTCAAATGAAGCGTTTCTATTGGTTCATACCTATGGGCTAGGAAAATGAGTTCAATAACTCATTTACCAACAACTGAAAAAGTACTCCTTTGAAGCAATGTTAAATTGCTATCGGCCTTTTTTCCACCGAAAAACCAGTTATCTATGTTACCAATGAGATGGATTAACTATAGTTTCGATATAACCTTGAGCGAGCGGAAACGCATAGCGATTATGCAATTAATATAAGTGCTAATGTAATATAACCTAGGAAACGCATAGCAATTATGCAATTAACATAAGTGCTAATGCTATATAACCTAGGAGACCAGTAGCACTTATGTTAATGGCATAATTTCTATGCGTTTGCGCTCTCTACGCTCGCTCAAGGTTATATCGAAACTCTAGTCAATCCAACTCGTTGATAATATTAACAAATGGTCTTTCGGTCGCTTTATTCCCACAACTTCAATTGAGTTCTCATTTCATGGCCCGGATCTCTGAACGAGACCCACTTCTCGAGATCGGTGCAACTAGTACGTAAGTACCATTTTTTCTTAACTTGTTGCAGGCCATAAATAAGGTAGCAGATTTCAACCGGGATTAAATAATATCCTTCCTTGACAAATGTCAATCACTAAATCGAGGAATCCATAATTCTTCATTCCAGTTTGATTGATACCGGTAGATGATAAGCAAACTGTAAGAAATTTGAAATTGAGTCCATCAAACCCAGAATCTCCCCTTCCCGAATGGTGGAATAATACTAGCCAGCTCCTAAATAGTGCTTTCTCAACATTTTCAAGTATTAATGAGAAATGCTAATTACGAATGAATAGGGGGGGGGGGAGTGCGATATTTCGTCCCAAAGGAGATGGCGGGGGGAGGGGGGGGGGCTTCTCCCCATTCCTCTAATTTCCCAGTGCTCTGCATTATAATTTCCTTCTGAGAAAGAGAATTTTCATCTCGGCTTAATGTCCCTTTCTAGGGGAAATTGTTTTATTAATATTATTGAAATTCCGGGGTCTACCCTTGGGATGGTGGATAACCTGTCGGATTGCCACGCAGGAGATGCACGTTAGAAGTCCAGCTAGCATGTTAAAATCTTACTTACTTGCATTCGGGGGGGGGGGAGCTGGGAGCATTTGGGAGGCTTGCAATACTAACAATCTAGAACTTGAAATAGTTATCCAACTAAAACGCTATTTCACCCAAAAAAATATTTTTTTCTGAACTAAGTGATCCTATTTTATTTATTTTCAAGGTTTTTATGACATTTTACCGATTAAATCAATTTCGGAGGGGGCTGCTACCGCCCTTTTATACGCCCATGCTTAGGAGTGTAAAGAGGAAGGTTGAATTCTAACTTATTATCCTTCCTAGAACAAAGTCTGGTTATAGAGGTAATGTTTAGCAGAATCTGTGTCCTTACAGGTCAGGAATTCCAGAAAACCTAACACCTTATGAGGATCAAATTACATCTATAACATTTCCGTTTGCTCTTGGAAATGTCTGGACTTTATTCCCAGAGGATGTATAACAGTGAAAACTATTTTCTTGCCACCACAATTGTTGTATCCAAGAAAAGTGAAGAGTTCTGCGAACCACTACTCATTGTTATAAAAAATTAATTATTTTAAAAGTAAACAAAAGTCCAAAATAAATACAAATATATAAATAATAAAATCTGTTTTTATATTATTTATTTTTAATTTTCTTAATGCATTCCAGGGAATGCCTTTTAATATGAGATCTATTCGGAAACAATTAATTTGACTAAAATAATGAACCTTTCAAACATACTAGATAATGTATTAAAAAATAAATTTAAACTAAAAAAAAAAGGATACAACAAATTTTTCTATTCCAAAGAGCTTATCGCCGTTTCGGAAGAACAATGACGTAACAGCAAAAAATTCTCAATTTCAAGTGAGAATATGTCCATAGACAATACAATACTTCCCATATACATAGTATCACTCAGGACCGCCAGAGAAAATTTGACAGAACAACAGATAGAAAATTTGTCTTCTAGAACAGCAACCAATTTTTACAAGAACAATGACGTAAATGCAGTTAAGGGTTGAAATGAGAGTGATTTTAACCCTGGTAAATGAAAGTAAAATGTATATTCTGCAAACAATCAATATACCATTATTTTATCTCAGTTACATATTTTTCAATTATACGTTTTATACAATTCCAAGGTTTTTTTACTCACTTGTAAAATTGAAGTATTTGTATTTACATCACTTTTCTTCCGGAACGGCACTATAATAATAGAGAGGGGTCTTCCATAAGCGGGAGATAGTGGGTTCGATCCCCACCGGCGGCAGGAATGTTCTCATCCCACGGCTAGTTGGAAAAATTCCTCAATATATATAATATATATTTTATATAAATGTTTATTGTGATATTTGAAGTCAAAAACAAGAAAAATGTTGTAATGAAGTCGATGTGCTTCGAGTCCGGAGAGGGATGTAGTCTGTGTTTTTTTTTACTAGCCGAATCCCAACCGTTCCTTAATATCGATTATATTTCACATTATTAGTTCGATTGGCCGGTGCTAATGACTTTAGCAGTCGGAGAACCTATGATTAAAAAAAAAAAAAATAGTTCGGAGAATTCAGCTCATATCTATCCTTCAATAAATTCCTTAGTCAATTTCCGGGAATGCAAGAATTCTGGAATGCCGGGTAAATACACGCTTGTTATTTATACATCCAACACGGAGGTCAGTGAGAAATGATTGAATTTGGATTTGAATGAGGTTGTGCTTCCATTTTTCTGTCCATTCTTTTCTCTTGGATTGAGAATGGAGCGGGATTGAAGATACTTAACGAAGAATCTGGATTCGAAGAGCGAGCTATGTAATCCGTCACGACAGATAGACGTGATCCCAGTAGCGGTCAGCCATCCAGGATCGTGCCCGCGGAAGATAATGGAGCGGGGAAGCTGCATTAGGTCTTAAAAGGCCTTTTGAGAAGAATTAGCCATTCATCTCATAATCTTGAGTCATTTATGTTAAGGTTGCCCTTTTCAGAATCACTCGTGGGGAAATTTATCTGAGAAGTCGCCAAGAAACGACTCGACACGGTGGAGGTGCTTCGTAAGACACGAAGCGATCGGCCATTTGCATTATTCTCCTTTATATGGATAACATATGCAGACTGATTTAAGAACCTTTTTTCGTGTGCTTTATCTTAATTAAAATTCATACACTTTTGATACTTTTGGAGAAGATGTGAGATGAGTTTAACTCAGAGCAACGGACAAATATGCTGGTGGATCTGACTTCAAATCCCAAAACACAAGATTTTTATCTTCTAGTGTCTTCGTTCGTGGGTTGGATTCGGCCTTCCTGGCCGTATCAAGATAAAACCCAGCCTTCAATTAATTTATTATTGGGTATCTGCAAGGAGCAAAATCAGGCGTCGGATTTTATCGGTAAAAATATGTCATAAAAACCTCAAAAATAAATTTAATATGATCAATTAGTTTAGAAAAAATATATGTATATTTTTTTTTATGTAATGGCGTTTTGGGTAACTATTCCAAGTTCTAGGTTGTTAGTATTCCATACCCCCAAATCCCCCGTTGCGCCCAGCCCCAGTGCCCCAGGAAATTATTTCCTATATACGCCCTTGCTTTGTCTCATTTTGAAGCGAAGGCTGCAGACAAACGATAGAGCATCTTATTCATCTGAAGCCAGAAAATGTCATTGTCATATAAGCCACAGAATAAGGACCTTGCTAAAAGTTAAGTTCATCAAACCACTGTATTATACATAGAACAGTATACACCATGAGTGACAACATTTCACCAAAAAATAGTGTATTTATTTATCTTACATTTATATAGTTTTGTAAGGGTTATTAATAGGTTAGCATCCTTTTCTAGCCGGCATAGGGCTGATGGAATCAACCCCTTGACTCCTAGGCATGGAGTGCTCGTGTCTTATTTAACTGCCACCGGGCGCCAAAACAAAATTGCTTTTTTAATTTTTTATTATTCCTATTTTAAAAACGTCCTTTTGATCATAGATTTCCTGAAAAAAGTAATTATTCTTGAAATTGGTATTCCTTGAAAATAAATATGCCTGCTTGTTAAGCACTTATTCTGGTAGTCTTCAACAAAAAGTTCTTTGAGGACTCTTTTAAATATTTTAAGTAGCTATAATTGACTAAAAACATTTCTCTTTACTTCAGACAAAAATGAATTGTGCTTCGATTTGTTTCGAAAATTTTCTTAAGACTCTTATTTTCGCTCTATGCTGTGTTGAAAGTAAAGTTCCATCAAAGTTGTTGAGTGTTAAAGGTAATAAGCTGATAGTAGAATGAAAAGCTTTGGAAGTCTGTAAGGGTTGGGGTGGTAGAAGAAAGTTGAACACAATGAGAGGTATTTATCAACAAGTATGGGAGTGGAGGTAGGTCCTTTGAACAAAGACATCCTCTTCCCATCCTCCCGGTTGGAAAAGGTCTTTCAGAATCTGCTTCTCCCACTCCTACTACCTATTTCATCCCCTCCCTTCCTATCTTTTCCTTCTCCACAACCCCCTAGGAGAGCATTAGTTCTAAATGCGCCAGTCCATCCCTTCCACAAGGCGGATCTCTATTAGTTTCCTAATCTTGCCTACTTCATCAGAAGGAATGGCCTCTTTCTGAGGAGGGCGGAGTTATCCTTTCGAGATAACCCGAAACTCTTGTCGGTTAGATGTTATCAGTAAGCGTTTGTTGAACGGAACTTGGCCTGTTTTGTTTCTGACATAAGAATGAAATCGGGGGTTAAGTTTTTGTTGCCGAGGAAATTGAGCTGCCAATCTTTGGACAACAGCTCTCATCCGAGCATATGTTCTTCTCTTGGAACTTAATGAATTTGGGACGTAATGAATTGTGATTATCGAATCAAAAATGTCATTTTTTGTAGGAGCACAATTGGTTTGATCCATTCCTCAGACCTTAATAAGTTAATAGAAAAGAAAATGTTGGTGATTAAGATTTGGAAAATACCTATAAAATTTGAATTTTTATGAGAAGAATTGCGAGGATGACAAGGCCTAAACTTAAAAGATTTTAAAAAAGAGGCTGCTAGAAATAAGACATTGAAAATGGCCTGAAGGCCGAAACGTTGTAAAATGAATATATAAATAAAGGACTTATTAAGGTATGAGGAACAGATCAAACCAATTGTGCTCCTAAATTATACTGACCTCAGAATTCCTTCCATTTTTGGGGGAAAAAAAGGATATCCTTTTTTTCCTCCAAAAATTTAAATTATCTAATTAAAAAAAAAAAAATCATTGTTATTTTGTAGTTTGATGTCACTATAAATGAGGCGTCTGGAATCAAAACGATTTTGAGATAACAGCTGATTTTACAAGTTCAGAATGTCCTCTATATACTGGTAAAAAAAAAAAAAAAGTTTTCAAAACACATTAGATCATGCTGTTTTTTAATGCCTAAGTGGTAAGTTGGTTCAAAATAAGACATACATCAGTGAATTGTAAAACAATGTAAGACACATCAAAAATAAAAATGCCTTTAAAATAGATAATATCGTCCTTACCATATTACACTATCGAATATTCGAAATCTCGTTTTTCAGATTCGTGACTTTGCTCTTGGATTGTGGACGATACGGTTTGTAACAAATTGTCGCAACTCTAACGCCTTTAGAATAGCCTTTAATGCCTTAAACAAAGTAACTAATAAAACCATTTTTTGAATATTTTACTTCATCAATGGATAGAATATGTTCGTTCTCTAGCATATTCGATAGTTTGACATGGTAGGGACGATATAACAGATAAACTTCTGAAATTCCTCAAAAACCTTGCAACTTTTGGGAAAATATTACACATATTTAAAATTTAACATAAGAATTGTTCTGGTTTTTGGTTGGAACAAATTTGGTTTCGATTATGTGTCTTGTTTTGATACCAGACGACTCAATGATCAATATTTATTATTGATCATCATCAAGGAAAAATCTATATTTGGAACGTTTCGGCAAACTCTTTCATCGAAAAATAAAAATACACAATTACAATAGAAAATAATCAAAAAATAGTAAGCATAACTTTAAATCATAGGAATGAATTATAATACATTTTGTTTATATGAATATTAAGTAAAAAATCATTTTTGTTACAAACTGTAGTTTATAATATTTTACAGAGCTTAGTTAATACTAAGTAAAAAATTAATAGAGGGTCCATATATTGATCATATTTGTGATTAAAAAAAAGAATAGGTCGATGCATCAGTTTAACTCTATCCTTCAATAAATTCTCTAGTACATTTTCAGGAATGCTGGATTTTTTTAACTCCTGCTCAGAAATACCATATAAAATTCGTGGTGAATACATTTATTCATTCAAAAAGGATGAAAACGATGAAAAGTGATGTGATATATTTTCTTCTATTAAACGAGGAAATTATCAAATCATTCGAAATAAATCGTTTAAGACCCCTGTCTGTAATAAATTCTGCCTAGTCCCTGGCCTTAATTTGAAATAATAAAACCCGGGGATTTTCATATTTTTCATAGGGAGCGCCCGAAAAATTTTCCACCGCGCTTTTCCACCTCCTCTCTTTCTCTCTCTTGGGCGGTGTAACGAGCTATTTTGTTTTTTCTTCAAAACCAATTACTTTTTGTTAGAGAGTGCAAAGAGCGTTTTATCAGAGGAAGGAAAAGTAGAAGGAGAAGGGGGGTGGGATCTGGAGGAAAGCTATTTTCATAATTACTTGAGGGGGGCCTCCGGGTTGTTTCTTTGAAAAACCGCCCCCCTCCCTCAGCCAACCGACGTACATACAGAACCGGAACACACCCGCGGCCGGCGGCGTGGCCTTATTTCCCAAGAGTGCCGAACTGTATAAAACCCAGAAAGGAGTTTCTGAAAGAAAGCACAACCGGAAATTCAATTCCGCTCAACCGCTCGTCTCTACTTAATGGGAAAGCGGTATGGAAAATATGTATTTCCCTGTAGAAATGTAAAATGTTTTTAATCATAATATAAGGATGAATACTAACTCAAAGGCGGCGTTTATAGCACAAAACGCCTTTATTTTATGACATAGTAATCTTATGCCTTCAGTTTATGACTACCATACTAATTTTGTGCCTACAGTTTATCCCATATTAATCTACTATATATTTGTAAAAAATACCACTCACTCACTCATCTATCAACGCCCAGCCCAAACCGCTCGACAGAAAATTTTGAAATTTTGCATGGACGCTCCCTATATAACGTAGGCGCTCGCTAAGAAAGGATTTTTTGATATTCGTATTTTTAAGCATTTTTAGGGGGGTTTAAAGTTTGAGTTGGTTAGAGAAGGCAAGCCTAGGCAGCCTGCGTTGCTAGGACGATAAAGAACAGCTGTTACCTTACATTATCTATCTCATAGTTTTATTTCTAATTGAGGTTAATTTCAACTATGATGGCAGACCTTGAATTACCAGAAATTAACTGTCCCTCATAGAGTTTTAATTGCGTTTCTTTTCTGCCTGTCCCCGTCAGATAGGCTTGCCATATTTTTGGAGAGTTAAACCGGGACACATTAATATGGGATGGGCATACCAGGGGGGGGGGGGGATAAAAAGAGTACAAATTATAAGCAAAATGGTTGGTAAGTTTTAAGCTTAGCAACTAACGGGAAGGGGAAATCCTAAACTGTTAGTCTACCCAAACCTTAAAAATAAGAACGGAACTTTTTTTGCTACTTGATTTTCTTAAAACAATCTCTCTGCGAAATAGTAGTGTCTGGCAGCTGGCAGCGCTGTGCAGGTAGTTCCAGCGTTTTACAGTTAGATTACTTCTCATTTCTTTAGCAGTAGTAGTAAAAATGTTAATTGTAGAAAAGTAACCGATTTAAAAAAGATTCTTATAAACATGAATTCATTACTTTTTACATTTTACAGCCTTTTCCGGGACATTGATAAAACTGGGCGGGACACCGAAACAATTGCAAAATACCGGGACAGTCCCGGTCAAACCGTGATGTATGGCATATCCTTAGGTTTTCCAGGCGAGGTAATAATATCTGGAACCCTTGCACAGCCTCCTTGCCATAACCTTGGTAATACTCGTAAATATATTGGGTGTTACCATTTGACTTCTTGGAAACATAAACTTTTAAATTTTAACGCCCATTGAATAAAATATAGTATGACGGAAACCGTGCTGTAATAAACTGCACAGAATTGTATAGTAAAGTAATTTTAATGAAACATTATTTAACGCAATAAAATAACTACTTATCTGCCGTGACGAAGCACGGGTATTCAGCTAGTGTATTATAATTCTAAGCCCTAGTATACTATACAAGGATTTTCTCGGTCCATTTAAAGCTCTATATTACACATATGCACATAACCAACTATTAAAACACATTTTATCTCAAACTCATTTGCTAAATCGACACATTAACATTCAAAGGCAACCTGAACACGTAGGAAACAGATTTTTCTCCAACCATAAGGCTAAAGCAGATTAACAATAATAAGCCAACTTTTTAAAACTACGTAACGACCATGAGACGAATAAACCTGCCCAAAATACGTGATGACGTGATAGGCCGATTGAGAATTGGTTACACCTGTCTAATTCGTGGTTGCCAACTTGTTGGATGTCGGAGGCCACAATGCTCGCGATGTAGGGACCTCCTTGATGTAAGACACTTGGTGGACTGCACTTCGCTCCAAGAGGCCAGGCAGCGTTACCAACTAGCTGGTAACCTAAATAACTTGTTGAGTAAAAATGAACCATTTGTGAAAAAACTAATGGAATTTTTGAAATACATCAACTTACTACCTCATATAGCTCCGCCCGGTTAATTTAATAAATTAGAATATATATTCAAATAAAGTTATCATTGAATGTATCATTGTATGTATAAGTATTCATTATTTAAACGCGCGTAAATGATATTGTATATTGAGGCATATTTATAGATTTAAATTTAACAGTCCTTCTGGTATAAGATAAAAGAAGAACCGATGTAAATAGTTTCTATAATAATTGTGTTCATTAGCACCACAAAAAGCTACATGAAAAAAAAAAAAAAAACAATAATAAGAATGCCCTGACTTCTGGGTCACCAACGTTTTACAGTTTAATAACATTGCTTCATAATTGATCCCCTAAAAAATTTCTTTCATAGTTTGTAATAAATTACAATGAAGGTTTTCCTGCCTAACTTCAGGATTTGAACAAGAAAAAATAAATAAATAAATAAAAAAAAAAAGAAAAAAAAAAGTCATTTATTTGTATTTTTCTAATTATTCTCATATTTGAGTGATGACGTATAATTTGAAGCCTTTAGATTTGATTATATTTACTAATTGTCTGTCTATGAAATATGAATGACATATTACAAAACTTAATAAAGACCTTACTATTTCTGTACTATTGATATTTATAAACCCAAGTTTTTCATATAACACACTGATTGACGCATGACCATGTATAGCTACTAAACGTATTGACAATTGTACTGAGTCACGAAATAAATGTTCATTGGAATGTTTTTGTGTTTATATATATAAATATACTATTTTGTATGAGCATATAATAGCATTATATGTTGTAACATGCATAATGAGAGCCCCAACACTTTGATACCAGTGTGGATAAATAAACAGAACAGAATATAAACTACACAGAACGCGCTATGAATT
The DNA here is from genome assembly GCA_946811695.1 of Gonocerus acuteangulatus. Taxonomy (NCBI): domain Eukaryota; kingdom Metazoa; phylum Arthropoda; class Insecta; order Hemiptera; family Coreidae; genus Gonocerus; species Gonocerus acuteangulatus. The sequence continues at coordinate 57,105,140 of OX328130.1, forward strand.
ACTTAAAAATGTCTAGAATCTAAGCAAAGTAATGGGTCTCTTTGCATAAATACGGTCATAAAGCTCGGTTAAAATGAGAATTCTCTGGTTTATTAACAAAAATGTACTACCTCAGTCATATATAGCGTGAAATTACTCATTCATATGCCCAGGCTCTCTTTTATATATAAACATCCAACGAATTAATGACACAAAGTAAATTCATAATTTGTTAGCCCGGTCCAAAGGTAAATATTTCTCTGAATTATACATTTCGTTAAAATTTGTATCCTGAATAATACATTTTTCTCCATTTTAATATTTTTAAATATTTTTGCTGTTTTAATTTTATTCAAATATTTTAAATGCTTATTTCGATATGTTTCTACGCATTAACTACAGTTCAAGTAGTGTCTTACAGCGGAGTGAAGCACGTGCGTGATAAGTAACTGATGGTTGACCACAAGGGGTATCATACCTAAATGCAGAACGTAAGTTCGAGGCTGCAAGACTTATAAGTCTTAATTACTTGGCATTGTTTAAATAATGGAGTCTTATTTTTTCAAGTGACTTCCTGCGGTCTAGTAGCTAATGCGCTGAATTCTCATGCGGGAGATGTTGTTTCCAATCCCGTTTGTCAGAGGTTGACGTTTTTAGCGATGGGCTTGCTGTTAATGTTCCCTCCCGAACCATGCGTTTTTATAAAGGGTGGCTACCTGTAGATAGCCCGACACAAAAGGTCTAGAAACAGATGCGTCTTAAAATTAAAAAAGAAACTATTTTTTGCAGTATTTGGGTGTAAAATGGATGCCCACGCAACCATTGTTGTTCCATGTTCCTGGCCTGTTTAGAGGTAGGATATTTCAATATATTTTACTAAAGTTAAAGCTGGGGCTGCCGTGCTGTTTCCCCAGATGACTTCCTGATTAGAAGGTTGTTTTGGTTTTCGGGATAACCTAATTTTCAGATAGCCAACTATTAACGCATCAACCTTTTCCGCTTGGGCTGCCATGCTTCTGTCCACAGACAAACACCCCTTTCGAGAAAATTGTCCCAAAGGTGCGTACTGGTTAACACATAATGTATAGTTAGCTGCGAATGTATAAGTGTTTATACAAATTGGAGGGCCAGTAGTTAACTGCAGTCAGAACGGGAGGTTTGGGGCCACCACGACATTTATTAATGATATACTAAAGGTACGTACTAAATAATAATAACAAAAACAATTTTGGCGCTAATGACCTAGATGTAGACGCGCCGTAAAAAAAAAAAAAAAAAAAAAAAAAAAAAAAAAAAAAAAAAAAACACATTTTTTAACGGAAATTACTTTTATCAAAATTACAGCACATTCTTCAGAAAATGTCTCGTTTATTTACGTAGTTTAAGTACATTATAAAGCTGCTATTAAAACAATAGAAAATGGTGGTAATCACGATCGTATTCAATACAAAAAGAAAAGAAAATCACTCAGAAAATAGTACAATAATGTCCTAAGCAATTAGAGATTTACGCCTAAAATAATATTGGATAATTCATTTGGTCCTATATGAGTTATAATGATTGACCCAAAAGAATAAAAACGGGAATTAAAGAATAAAAGAAAAAACAGTTGTTTGAAAACTGTGAAGCAATACAACGAATTACCTAAATAAGAACAAGATCAAATAAATGGATGTTGGGAGAAATGAGATAGTTTGAAAATAGGAGGAAGAACCGTGTAGTTCAATATCAGACTTGTGCAATAAATCTTCCTAGCTTGCCGAAATAGAGTGTGCATTTCTCCTTTCTTCCCCTTATGGTATCACTATTTTTCAGGTGAAGGAAAAGTGTTGAAAATCAACCTTTTCCTGAGAGAAAGAGAGAATTTCCCCTGCTTCCACCTCGAAATCATAAGAATTCTCACGTTTCTCATGAAAATACGTATAATGTATGAACAGTTGTGTAAGATAGTTAATATTTCTCAGATTTCTTTTTATCTTATTTTTGTCTATTTGAGTATCGTAGGAATTTGTTAGGTAAATTAATATTAGCAAATTCTATTTCACGTTTGTTTTATATGTAAAGGCCACCATTTGGCTGCTGCATGTCCTGACGCTCCTAAAAATCAAACTGAAGACCATCTTCATGTTAATTCTCTTTCATCTGAAACTTTTGATAACGAAAGCTCTAACAACACAAAATTCAGCTTAGTGGCTCAAGAACCAGATGAAAGTACAACTTTTTCTCGTGGTCATCAAGGAACTTTAACATGTTTTACCACACCGTTTTCAGTTACTCCAGACCAAAAATCAATATCCCTAGAAAATCGACAGCAACCGACTTCAGTAATAAATAAGAATTTAGAAGAAAAGGAAAATATAACTGATTTACGGGAAGAAAATGAGGGACTATGCGAATTATTGAGCTCAGCAGATATGATGTTTAAGAAAATTGAAAATTTAGAAAAGCTTGCTTTGTTAAAGTTTGGTAATTCCAAAATTGCTGCTGCGCCTGAACAAGATAAAGTTCCTCCTCGCCTAGAAGAGACAAAGATAGCGACAAGACATAGTGTGGCCGCGGCATTAGCAGCTGATCGGAGTGAAGAATCCTCTAAGGGAGGGAAAGGAAGCAAAGGTACGAAAGGGAGTCTTCAGGGAACTGGTAGAAAAGCTGCGTCACGCAAAGAAGATACAGTTAAAGTTAAGAAAAAGTAATTTATTTGCTATTTGTGCATGATATGAGTATTTTCTAGAAAAAAAAAAAAAAAAATTTTGTCAATAATATCCTCTGTGTTTAAAGAAATTAAGTTTCACTGGCATAGCTGTGAATATTTTATACACAACTGTTGATTTTTTCTTCTTTTTTTTTTTTGTATTCTTTTATGTTTTATTCAAATTTTATTGCATTTCATATTTTTATTTTATTGTAACAATTTTTGTTTTCTTGTTTAAATTTGAGCATGTCGCCTTTGTTGCGAAGCTCTTTAAATAAATAAATATTTCACGTTTAAAATAATTTATGAAAATTAATGCCTGCATTTATGGTAACATTAGAATTTCATAACTAAGAGCAATTTATAATCTTTCACAGCAAACAGCTTTATAAAACTCTTCTTCTCTTAAAAAAATATAGGACGAGTCCTATCAGCATATGCTTTCCGTAAGATGTTCTTAAAATTTCAGAGTTTTGAAGCTCTAACATTTTTTTTATCATCCCACAATAGTAAGGGGAGAGGTATTAAGCCCGATAAGGTCAGTTTTCTGCGTTTTCAAGATAACCTGAATTTCGAAATTTAGTAATGGTCAAAATTTAGAGATAACAGAATTATTTGATATTTTTAAAAGGAGAGGATTTTTACCCTCCCACGATGCTCAGGAGATAGATAAATAAATAAAATAATTTAAAAAAATATGAAGAAAAAAATTAATTTATTTAAAAATAAAATTAAAAATAAATAAATAAAAATATAAATTTAAAATGCTGATAAGGATGCTGATTAAGGAAAGTACTCCCGGACACAAGGGATTTCTATTCGTTTGACTTGTTTACATGGTAGTGCGCTGACGACCATAAGGGTTTTGCCCCAAATATTTCTATCGCCAAACAAGGGGCTTAAGATTTCATTCACAATGGCTAGGATTTTTAAATGCCAGAATGGCGAGAATTTTTAGTTCTCAAAATGGCGGCGTTTCAATGATCTCAAGATTGATGAGGGCTTAAGGATAACGTAATGATTAGGGATGCGTGATTCCAAAATGTCAAGATTTCTTAAAATCTTACTACATAAATGGCGATGCCCGTTCGTTTTAAGATCTCCCCGCCTTGATATATTAGCAATCTGTCTTCAAAATGTACCACAGTATAATCGACTTTTTGTTCAGTAATTACATGTTCCACTCGCTGTGTGTACGCCATTTACGTATAAGCACTTTAACTTCTCTCTTTCTCTTCTTTTCCTTTCTTGATTTGCTTTCTTCAAGCTTTTATTTTCCAAGGGAAAAAACATGAAAAATGAAAAAGTAGTGTTTGACGGTTCATGATAGCGCTTATTTTTAAATCATGCAGTGGCTACTTTTATACAGGCCTCATAGATGTCCCAGACTGTCCAAAATGGAAGGAGATTCAGAAATAAAACTATTTAGAAGAAAGGAGTTCCTATTAATCAATATCGGACAGTTAGCTGAAATGAGACCGTACTAATATTTTAACTTTAAATTAAAAAAGAGTTCTTTACACGAATGCAATTACTTTGTACCCCGCTAGGACGATGGCATGAGCGATGCGAAGTATGTGTCTTCCTGGGCTCGACGAAATTAGAACTGCCCTACTCCGTCTCATATTTCTCTCCCTGTTTTGTTTGTGTGTGTGTGTGTGTGTGTGTGTGTGTGTGTGTGTGTGTGTGTGTGTGTGTGTGCGAGAGAGAGTTCGTGAGTGGACCTCTCAGTGAAAAATCGGCTCGTACGAGTGGCTGGTATTCGTCAAGCCTCTGTACGTGTCGGCTCTTACTCTCCGAGCTAATAGGTGCTCTTAACTCTAACGGAGTCAGCTGTTACAAATAGTCGGCAACATTTTTTGGTACGAAAAATTCGAAGGTATAAATTAAGCAACAGGGAGTGTATTAAAACAAATTTTCGTGCAGGAGCTGCATAAGGTGGTTTGTTCTAGAGGAATGTGCTTAAAATAAAGTCATCAAGTTGACATGATATCAACCTATAGAGTCCCTGAATTAATTATTTGGTTCCAGGGATAGCTCCTATTCCTCATTGACCATTTTATTAATCAACAAAAAACTAACCTGTAATAAAATCATAGAAAATTTACAAAACAAACTTATAAAGCTAATCAACAACCTGTGATTCACAAAGCGCAACACATGGTGATTTCAATCTTCAGCACTATGTACATATCATTTACACAGTAAAAAACCGTACCATCCACCTCACATATTGAATGATTACATTACGTCACCACCCAAGATGAATGATATATTCCTCATTGAAGAGGAAGGTTCCTGACTAGTGTCATTTAAAAACATTTATTGGCACTAACGGACGTATGTTATATTATAAAGTTTATTTTATTTTATTTATTTTTTATTTTTTATTTATTTTTTTTTAACGGCGCATCTACATCTTGGCCATTAGCGCCGGGCTATCTACAGGTTGCCACCCTTTTCTAATGCCAACTGCACGTGGTCGGTCACCCATTCAGGTACTGACCACGCCCGACGTTGCTTATCTTCGGTGATCTACGGGAACCGGGGCACTCAACGTGGCTAAGGCCATTGGCTATAAAGTTTATTAATGGGAATTTATGTATATGGTTGCGAATGATATTTGATGATTACAATTATCAGACAATATTCGCTTCACAAAAGAATGGTATTAATGCTGTTACGGAGTACAAATTTGACACAGAAGATTTCAAAACTACAACTTAAGCAAATTGAAAATAGTTCAGAGATTGATGTCTGTTTTTTCAAAAATAATGCCAGTAAAAATGCTCGCTCAGCTATATATTAAAGAATATAAAAGTTTAATGTTAAAACAATACTCCAATAACTGTGAAAAAAAAAACAACATATATATGTTATACGTTATACTACCTTTTATAGTACATGTAGTTCAATAAACGGTCTTCTGAAAGGCTTACTCCCGGAAGGTGAAATATATATATATATATGTGTGTGCGTGTGAATCGTGAATTTAGTTTGAATTTCTTTTGATGCCTATTCCTAAAAAACGTTGTTTATGTGACAAATATTAATTTGTGTGCATTTTACAACATGGCCAAAGCAAAGTATGAAATAAAATTGTTATTTTATAAATGTATTTATATACATATGTATATCTTCGTATGGGATAAATATTGCAGTCAATATATATTTTAGGCTTCATGAGTTTTCTTGGTAAACCAAGTCAACAAACAATCTCTGGCAGTTGAGGTGTTTTGGTAGGTCATAAATGTGAAATCAATTTGTTTTAGGAGTTTGAGCGTTAGTTGGCCCTTGAAGAGAACAAGTTTTGTTCTAGTAGCTGTACTTCCAAAACTCCTTTAGGGGGGCTTGTTTACTCCTAACATTCATGCAAGCAATTGGGACGACATTGACTTTTAAGGGCGTAGTATTGATACTATTATCTGGGCGGTGGCTACTTGTAGATTGTTTTCAACAGACTGAGAAAAAAAAAGATATAGCTCCGCCCAAAAAAAAAAAAAAAAATTCACTCCCGTAACAGGCCACAAGGGCCCAGAGGGGCAGATACTGTAGAGGTATCTGATTCTTGACCATACGGCACACTAGGGAGATAGTGTGGTCAATACTATGCTCCGGCCGCCTGATTTTCCCCTTGCCTGCTTCGACTGCTAGAGTCATTAGCACCCAAGGTACCCATTATTAATTAAATTAATTAAAGGCTGGGTGAGCCTAGGGACGATCTGGGACCCCAAATCCAACCCTCGAACGGCAGCACTAGAAGATAAAATCTTTAGTGCGCGCTCGGGTTTTGAACCTGGTCCTCCAGTTCATTAGTCGAGTGCTCTACCTCTGAGCTAACCTCGCCCCCTGGCTCCGCCCAAAATGTTACTAAAATTAGGATAGGACCAAATTTGATAGCTATGTGTTGAACTAGCTTAAGCTGCGCAATAATCTGATCTTAATTTTTCTAGCAGTAATAAAAGAACCTCGGGTGATTTTGTAAAATTCTGCTACAATCTATAATTTGTTTTTCTAATTTCATAACAGTGGGTGGAAAATTATTGATAGGAAAGTTATTGTGTAGTGATAGGGATCTTGGGCGTACATAAGGGCCCCCCCAATTTTGAGTTGATCGGTAAAAATGTTTCATAGCCCGTTAAAAATAAATTAAATAAGATCACTTAGTTCATAAAGAATATTTTATTTTGGGTGTAATAGCGTTTTAGTTGGTTAAAACTATTCCAAGTTCTAAATTGTTAGTATTCCATACCCCGGAAATGGTCTCCGCCCCCCCCCCCCCCCGAAATTTTCCCGGCCCCCTGAAATTATTATCTATATACGCCCATGATAGGGATGCTTTATTAAATTTCTTTCTCTTAGTGGCGGGATGGTTATCGTGTTGGAGAAACACGTAGAAGATAAAAGTTCGATTCTCTGGATAGGTAGATTAAGTTTTTTTTTTTTTTTTTACTCGATGGGCTAAATGAAATAAAGTTCCATAAGCATCTTATATGTAGTCTCAGTTTTGTTTAAAATTAATTACATACTTCAATCACACATCGAAAAAACAGATGCTTAAATAAAAAAAACACATATATAAAACTGTCAGTAACTTGTTCTGTAGAAATAATCTGCTACAAATATAAAATAAGACTGTACTAAGGAATAATAATATGAGTTATGATTTTATAGTTTATCTTTTTTTTTTTTTATTTAATTTACGAGCTTCGCAACGACGGCAACTTGCTCTTTTTTTTTTTTAAGATACAGTAAAAAATACAAATTTATGTATTCACAATTAACAGTAACTTATAGTACTAAATACAAAAAAAAAAAAAAAAAGTTTAAGGAGAGCATAAGACAAAAGTTAGTAGGTTTGTGTTAAGAATTAATTGCTAAACATTATTTAGAGCCTTGCTATTTGAACTATAGTTAATGTATTTACATAACTTATCACTAAAACTAACTGCCATTATTTAACTATTTATTAGGCCATGGAGGATGTTGTGGTTTTCCATTAATGACCAAGTAAAATTGAGTAATAATTAAATAATAGGGAGAGAAAAAAAATATAAAAACAAAATAACGTTTAACTAAATTAAAATTAAATACTGAAAGAGAAGTAATCTAAAAAATGTATAAATTATGCCAAGAATTTATTTATTATTTTATTTCTATTTGTTTTAATTTAGAAGCTCCACAGCAATTATAAATAATTAATTGCTCATGATCAGTAAAATAAATAGAAAATGCATTGAACATTGAAAAAAATAAAAGTATGATTTTGATAGAATTACACCTAATAATTTGTAATATATTAGTGTAATGTTAACCGTAATAATTTTCGTAGGTATAATATATATCATTCTGCAAATATTTTGTCTTGAATTAAAATTGTTGGCGATGTGTAATATTTTTATATTTCATTGGATGCCTTTGCGGTCTCTAGGAACGGTAGTATGGAACCAATATGTGGGCTCCTGACAATAGCTAACTTTTCCGATTCCGTGGTGTATTTTGGGGCAATCTTTTTATTCAATCTGTTAGTAAGTATTTTGGAGTTGAAGGAATGTTACCAAGTCCAGCATACAGTTATTGTGAGTCCATGAGCTGTGTGTGTTCGATCTCAGCCAAGTTAATATGGTGTTATTTCTTGTTCTTTGGTTTGTTGACGAATTGGGTTGTGTAAAGGTTGTATTTCCTTCAATATACGTAAACAATGTAGTTATGGTATACCATGAAATACTGTAAACCAAAGAACAAAATGGTTTCGTTTGGGTACTTACTACTTTTTCCAAACGAAAGGTGTATCCTATAAGGTAAATTTGTACTCAACAATGTACCATTTTACTATTTGACTAACCCTTGTATACAGAGGATTGATCAAGAGTGGGGTATTGTGTAATTAAAAACGCCAAGAAAACTTTGGCAGAAAGGTTCCGTACTAATTTTTTTTTTTGCCTGGAAGCATTAGGTAGCCCGTTGAAACAGAGTAAACTTCAGACCGGACAAATGGAGTTGCTCAACTGTGAAGCTCAGAGTTATTTAAAGTTATTTCCGCTTCGAGTCAGCTGGGCGAGCGTTTTAATCTATTTACCTTGGCGCAAAAACCCTTTCGGATTGTTTTTGGCTTCTTGGGCAAACTTCTACCAGAGGAAATCTGTTGGCGGAAAAAATTCGCTCTTATATTTCCTGCAGAATTTTTAACTCTAACTAAAAATTTTTTTTTTTACTCTTTGTTTCAGGATTTTCAGAATTTCGCTATATTCTAAAATGTTATTATTATTTTTTTTCTTGATATAAGATACAATTTATTTTCATCGCTTAAATAATTGCAATTGACAAGAAAAACACCTATTCCTATATCAAAGCAAGCTACCTTGAAGTTCAAACGGTTGCTTCAGAACTCCATCAAGTGCCGAGCTGCACATCTTCTTACTTACAGTCTCAAGATGACAAGAGTGAAAAAAGAGCTCAAAAGTGAAATATGATATATTTGATTCATGAACATTACTTGTATAATATTTTAAAGCTGATCTAGTGCTAATTATCTTTTCTCTTTTTCTCTTTAAAAGGTCTTATATGTGGGGAATGGTTTTTTTGCTAACAAATCAAACATGTCTTCTATATACCTTCTACATAATATCCCACCCAAAGAGTCCGATATGTTGTGAATTGTTACTTTACGACAAACTATGTTTAATGGTAAGTTTATAAACATATATACTTCTCCTTTTTCGTTAATGGTACCAGAACCCGTGTTCAGTCTTGGCCAACAGCTTTCGTCGTCCAGCTTTATCACTCGTCGCCGTCTTTCTGTTAGGGGTATTAAGACGATTCCTCGAATAAGCAGCTACTGCATCAGTCCATCTAAGTCTTGGTCTTCCTCTTCTTCTGGTGCGGTCCAAGTGGCCTTCCAGAGCTTTCCTGGGAACCCCCTCTTCTGTAATACAAGCGTATTCTTCTGTTCGGCCCAGAGAAGTCTCCAAATTTTACTGTACCGAACTACGTCCAAATCTCCGAATTGGTCTTATAACTCCTGAACTTACGCAGTCTCCATACTTCCCCTTCCCTAAGCACTCCATTACTGTGTGTGCCTAAAATATTTTATACGCACACAATACGCCAAGGAATGGTGTTGAAATGTTGTTCAAAAATAAACACATACCGAGAAACTCTTTTGCTACATTATGTATAAGGATAGGTTATTTAACCTAGAACCCTAATTTAACTTCTACAGTTAATACTTAAAACATTAAAGATGATATGCATTTATATTTTTTGGGAACCTTAATAGGGAAAAACGGACTTCAAATATTACATATATATTTTGTATTTGCTGATTTGATTTTACACTTCCTTTCGAATAACTACAGACACCCCAACTACTACTACAAGCACAAGCAGTCTCTGAACATTCTCGAATCTTCTGTTATAAACAACGGTTGAAAGTAACCATTTTTCCTATTCCTTTTAAAAAAAAGAAGGATTATTGCCAAGATTTCCAATAATGATATTAATTAGTAATTATGTTTAATGAAAGACGGTGAAAGCGACAGGTGTGCTTTCATTGGATACAACCAAACATGGAGGCTACCCCCCCCCCCCCCAACTTGGTTCACATCAAGCCCGTGAGAAAATCCTAACAAAGATGAGAATGCTCTGGTTTATTTTGCATTGTAAATTAGAGAACTCAAGAGTTCTCTTAATCTAGCTTTGTCAGAGTGGATCTTCTCAAAATAATTAACCACCTTAACTAATTTTTTTATAAGGACCTAATTAATTATATTCCGTCGAAACAAGTAATTATCTTGATGATTGCTTATAATTCAGTACTAAAGCTACTTCTTACGAAAGCCTGTAAACAGCTAAGAGATTTTCAGGGTATTTTGTGAGAAAAGGATTTTTTTTTTTTTTTTTATTAATTAAGACTTATGTGATTATTATTATATTTTTTTTTATAGTATCTTCTGATCTGATTTCGTTTTATGAAAAAATTAAATAATTATATCTAGATCAGATAATGATTTATCTCGGCCACTATAGTATTTTAAAGCTTATTGCTTTAATTCAAACTGATAATTATACTTTTTGTGTGTTTCCTCCCTTCATATTGGGTGGAAATCCGCTGGAGCGAAATATAGATCTTTAATAATCCTTGAATAAGAATTATGTTTACATTTTTAGTTGTAGATGTATATTTGCCTATTTCCCTTCTAGAATCTACAAAAGTGACCCGATTTTTATGTAAATTGGAGTAAAAGTAATTTTTCTAAAAAATAATATTTAGTCCATTAACTAGAAAATACACAAAATGAAACTTTTTTTTTTTGAGTCGGTAAATTTCGCACTAATAAGTCGCAGTAGTTACGGTTTATCGGCAATTTGTATGAATGAATCAAGTAAATATATTATTATTTTGAAATGTACACAGATTGCTCAAAAAAATTATTATTTATTATATTAAAAATGTACAAGAAAAAGATTGGGCAGGCCACATCAGCTGAACATTGCGTACACAGAGTGGCAGAGTAGTGAATGAAAAGGATACAAAAAAGAAAAAAAAAATCCACGAAAATAAATATTTAAAAAACAACAGCTAAATGGGGTCTCCCGTAGTCTAGTGGCTAGCGCGCTGGATTCATAAGCGGGAGATGGTGGGTTCGATTCCCACCTCCGGCAGGAATTTTCTCATCACAAGGCTCGCTGGGAAAATTCCTCGCTGCCGTAAAAAAAAACAAAAAAAAACAGCTAAATAGACGGTCCAAGTAAACTACAAAATACTTATCGGTGTTTATCTGTTTTATCGTTCCTTAAGTAATGATTTGCTCGAATGTTTTATCGCTATTGACCTTCCAATCCCTAAAATATTTTTAGTTGGCATCAACTTCTTCCTGAAATTTATTTCTGGAAGGCTTTCGTCTAAATGTGACAAGTGGTATATTCAGCGAAAGGAACAACTGTTTTACTATTCAAGCTGTCATGAATATCAAAATTAAAGAAATGAGTGATAAAATAGTCCCTAGGATAGCTGAAATGGAATTATTCATACGCACACAACATTCCAGCTTCTACGAATGAACTTTGTATGTCCAATAATTTTTTCGTATGAATATCAGTTAACCCAGAGATGCCACTTCAATAAAAGTCATTTTAATAGGGATTTAGCCAAAAACAGTAACTTTTTTAGTTTCAAATTCATTAGGGATAAGTCTATAATTTCCACTTAAAAAGTCAGAAATCAGGGTTCAAAGGATTCCTATATAAATTTTGCCAAGAGTAAAAATTACAAACAGTTTCTCCTAAAAAAAATCACTTCTACATTTCATGCAGAATTTTTAACTCTTAACTAAAAGTTTTTTTGTTTTTTTACTCTTTTTTAGGGATTTTCAGAATTTCGCTTTATGTAAAATGTTATTATTATTTGTTTTTCTTGATATAAGATAGAATTTATTTGCATCGTTTGTGTGTTGACACGCTTAAATAATTGCAATTGACACGAAAACCCCCTATTCCTAAATTAAAGCAACTTACCTTGAGGTGAAAACGGTTGGTTCAGAACTTCATAAAGTGCCGGGCTGCACATATTCATACTTTGATAGAACACAGGCTTTAAAACAGTTTCTCCTCAAAAAAAAAAAAAAAAAAAGAAAAACTCTTAAATGTGAACTTATTCTTTTCCCTGAATTTTAGTTGTTATATAACTGTTACGTTTTACAATTTAATAACATTGCTTCATAATTGATCCCCTACAAAAATATGTGAAAATACGACAAAAGGTTTTTCTTGTTAGCAATATGTTTATAGAGGACATCAAAAAATTAGATAACATTCCTACTATAATAAAAACTAATTATATATGTTTTCCAATTTTTAAGGAAATATTATATTTTTTCTTAGTTTGTAATAAATTACAACGAAGGGTTTCCTGCCTAACTTCAGGTTATAAACAAGAAAATATTAATTGGCTTAATTAAGAATAAACAAAATTGTGGGCCCAACACTCCTTTATAAACTGAAGGACCTGAGGAGTCTTTTTATCTTAGGGGCCAGATTAATTATTTTCTGCTATCTTAACGTTCAAAAAGGTTTATTCCTCCTTTTTCCTTTTATTCTTAATAGGTTCCCTAACAACTTTCCTCTAGAAGAAAATATTAAATGGTTAATTGCGTTAATGTTAACAATTTAGTTAATAATTTTAAGTTAATTGATTACACTTTCTTTAATGTTTACTAATTATTACATTCTTGTTTACTTGAAAATACTTCCAAACGAGAGGTACTATTGGAGAGGTAATATTGGTTATTCTTTTGGAATTATTTCATAATTACATGACGAAATATTTAATGAAGTAATTACTTCATCAGAAGTTTCCTACCAAAAGAGATCTAGACAAAAACGTTTCGATTGCTAAAATATAAATTACATTATGCCTTCTTAGGCTGTTTAAAGTAACTGAAACCAGTTACTTAATGTTTTAAGAATATTTTATTTCATTTTTTCCGGATATGTACTTGACTTCATGGCACATACTCCGGAACTCTTCTTGTACAAAATCCTCTTGTCTGGAAGACTAAACCAGCTGGCCTGATATTGATGAACCATTTTATCACACACCGCGCTGTTTACCAAAATGTTGATTGTCAGAAGTTACGTTTAATAAACCTACAACATTTTTAAAAAAAAAAAATGTGGTTCAGCACCAACATTGACAAAAAAAAAGAAGAAAATTACTTAAATAATTCTAAGATTTCACGAATTAAATTTTATGTAGTAAGTTTTGTTTAGAATACCGAAATTCAGAGTCATAAGTTTCTAGTTAATGCTCACTCATGATGGGACGATTTCATTGATTTTCATTAAACATTTGTCTTATTCTTTTTGTAATAAAGTGATTAATAGTTATTTACTCATTTTCGTAAATGTTATTGAATATGAAATATTTATTCCCAATGGTCCGACTACGCTGGAAAACGTCGAAATTATTTTGTTATTTCAATGTTTCATTAAATGTTATAAAAAATATTAAAAAGGTTCTTTTAAGCAGAGATGGGCATAATTTTATTTATAAATAAAAATACGAATTTATTCGTACTTCATTATTTGTGAATACGAATATAAATAAATTCGTATTCATGAGTGTGAATTTATTTTTATTCACATATATTAAATATAAAAATACAAATACAATTTTATTCGCAAATTTTTCTGCGAATAAAAATAAATTCACAGAAAAAATTGTAAATAATCACAAAAAATGTGAATATTTACAAAAAATCAAGTGATTAAAAAAATCACTTTAAAATATACGAATAAAAATTTATTCACATTATAATTTGTGAATGAAAATTTATTCACAATAAAATTCGCAAATAAATTATGAATTTATTCGTATGAAGATGATATTACGAAAGTTATTGAAGGTGATTTTTTTTTTTTTTTTTTTTTTTTTTTTTTTTTTTTTTTTTTTTGATGGAGGTACAGATGACAAACTGTGTCCCTGCAGCATCGCTGGTGGTCCCGCGGCTGACTCGGGGTAAACAAAAAATCTAGGCGCTAATAACCTAGACGTTAAACGCCTTAAAAAAAAAAAAAAAAAAGAATAACTTTCGTAATATCATCTTAATACGAATAAATTCATGATTTATTTGGGAATTTTATTGTGAATAAATTGTTATTCACCAATTATAATGTGAATAAATTTTTATTCGTATATTTTAATGTGATTTTTTTTAATCACTTGATTTTTTGTAAATATTCACATTTTTTGTGATTATTTACAATTTTTTCTGTGAATTTATTTTTATTCGCAGAAAAATTTGCGAATAAAATTTTATTTGTATTTTTATATTTAATATATGTGAATAAAAATAAATTCGTATTCACACTTATGAATACGAATTTATTTATATTCGTATTCACAAATATATGAAGTACGAATAAATTTGTATTTTTATTTATAAATAAAATTATGCCCATCTCTGCTTTTAAGGGTGAGAGCTCAATAGCTAGAGTTCTTGAAGCCATTGAAGCCGCACTTTTCGGAAAAGAGCATGCCTAACACAAAACAATTTGATTAAAATGTTATTACTTAAATATATGAAGAAAATAAACAAATCCTGTTTTATTTTCCTTTTTTTAAAAATTGTTATACCTATTGAACATTCAATACACAAGATTTTCCCCTTCTGAAACAAAGGGTTACAATTGAGGATTTTGGTACCGGATGGGTTTCGGAAATCATATATTGGGAAAGTAATAGGATATGTTAGGTAAGGTTGGTGGTTTACGGGCAGAGAACTGCTTGGTCATCTCCGCCCTAAGTGTATAATTACATTGTGCGAGTTTAATGTTAACATGTGTTTTCAGTATTGTGTGTTTGAGTTGTGTATCTAAAATTCCATTTGTTAGAATCTTGCTTGGAAAATATTATTATTGCATAGATATAAGAACCAGATTCAGATGTCCTTAAGGAGAAAGGAAAAAAAAATGTATATATTTATTATATTATTTATTTATTTTATTTATTTTTTTTTATTTATTACATTTTTTTTTTTTTTTTTTTACTTTTACATGTTAGTAATTCATACTTATAGACCCATTATCTTATCTGCAAGCCTTTGGAAGCAATATGATTTTGAGTCTCCTTATCGGCAATAAACCTTCACGAGGGAGAACTAACGACTTTAGAGGAGCCTAATATATTTCATTTAACCCTTTGTGATTGGAATGTATTTAATAAATGGAGATCTTTGAGAGTTGCTTTTCAGGGAGGAATCAGCCCAGCGGTTTGATTATAGAATCTTCTTTCGCTGAGGATCCTTTGAGGCAATCAAGTTTCGTCAATTTTCCCTAGAGAATTCCCTACCTATCTAGAAACCTCTGGAAGCCTTAATATTAGATTTAAGTCACTGACCCCCCCCCCTTTTTGCTCTATTCAATTTCAAATATTCCCAGCCGCCTCTTAACGGCGGGGATTTGGAAGGGTTAATCCAAGCCCTCAATCAGAGAATACCTTTTAATGAGTATTGTATTGATTTATTGTTTCAATGATTGTATCACTCGCCATCTCCTAAAGGATTCCATTAGCGATGGATTAAACTCAATTCGTATCAATTAATGTCGGAGTTGGAAATTTCGGTAATTGGTCGTTTTAACTCTCATTTATTGGCTGTAATTAGAACAATACCTCTATTTGAGACTATTAAGTGTATTAGTAGTAATTATAATGTTGCAATAAAATACATTGAGGTATTTATATGTTTGAAATATATTTAAATAAGGTAAAAATCAATAATGTTTTATTCAAAACACTGTACATTGTAAACCTTCACCAGGAACTTCTTAAGCTGTACACATATGTTATACTCATTTTTAAGCATTGATATCTGTTATAAACTGCTTACTATTCATTAAAAAAACAAAACATAAAATGTAAGTAAATGTATACCTATTTCCGCTTTGGATGATTTTGGTCGATTTTAAAATACCCAGGATATGAAAAATGTTGAATAAAATAAAAAAAATCTAAAATACCTAGCATACCTCTTAAGAATCATTAATATACATAAGATATAATTTCGATAAGCAATTGTTTCATTTGGGCAAATCAAAAGGAGCTCATTTCTCTCATAAAATGCGAAGTTAATTTTTAGAGGTACTAGGTCATGTTTTTTATGACAAAGGCTGTTCTAGATCCGTTAGACATGCAGTTATGGAAATTCTCTTTAGGATATGAACTACGTAGGACAATATTATCTTTAATTTAATACATAATTCAGGTTCAGGCTCCTGATCTCCATAAACGATTGCTCAAGACGCTTATTGCGTGATGCCAATGAGAAATAAACAATAGTGTTAAAAATAATAGTAATTACAACATAATACTAATAATGGGAACTATAGAAAAACTCTGTAATTAAATTTAAAAAATAGCAGCACTATATTTGAGTATCGATAATATTATTTGCTAAAATAATAAAACATTTTATGGAGACAGGAAAGCTAAAAATGATTGACTGCTGTGTATTTATATATATATATATATATATATATATATATATATATATATATATATATATATAAATCACGTGTCTGTCTGTTGTTCCGTTGGTCTGTTTGTTCCTTATACAAATCTACACCGTTTGACCGATTTTGACCAAACTTGGCACACAGGTTTATACGGGAAATCTCCTAGGCTAGGTCAAAACAGTCAAATTTCAAAATTTGGTCAAAAGGTCAAAAGTTTTGTTCAAGAAAAATTGGCTACACTGAACCATTCAGATTCTGACGGCCATTTTGAATCAACAGCCATTTTGAATAATGTCTCAAATTTGTTGATGTTCCTGATAATTAGAATAACTCGAAGTCATTGATGACTTTCCATCATTATATAATCATGTAATGCAGTTTATTTCGATTTTATTTCAACAGTTACTGCCTAACTAAGAAGTGCTGGCCTTTCTTTGATTCGCAGGCTCTGGTGCTGGCCTCTGTTGTTTTTTTTTTCAGAACTGCTGTGGTGCTGGCCTCTGTTGGCTGTCTCACGAATTACATCTAGACAGAATAAACAAATTCACACCGTTTGATCGATTTTCACGTAACATGGTATACAGGTAGATTTTTATACGGGGAGAATCAAAGGCAGAAAGTAGGTCTAGCATTGGACGCTGGGTAACAGCTAGTAATTGATAAAACCGCTGTCCTGGTAACACGTTGGTAACATTACATGGTTTTACATTTCTGTATTAATTAATATATAATTTAGCGGTAGCTGGGAAAAAAACTAGACATATTTAAAAAAAAAATCAGAAATGATTGAGCTATTCGTTTTTGCTCCGGAAATAATATTATTACGTCCCCGAACACTCTGCAAGTCTATCTGAGTTATTTTTTGTACGTTTTCATCCCAGATTTGTTGACTTTTAAGGAAATTAAAGTTTTAAAACTCAGAGGAAATGCTTTTACTCACTTCCACCCTTGATGAATACAAAACGTTCCCACGTCTGAATTTCAAGACACTTGCATCAACTCTTGTTTACTTTCTACGACCCTTATAACCGGGAATATTACAGGAATACAACGTTAATATGTGAGAATTCCCCCCTGAGTGTTATTATTGTATTGAGGCTGCTGGAAGCAGATGTGAAACCCTTCTTGTTCTCGGTATACAAACCGCCCGAAGAACTGGCGCACCGATCTCCAACCCCGTCAACCGGAGTAAGCTTTCAGTTGAAGAGCTGTTATGTTGGATTTCCTTCCATCCTTTGTATGGAATAGTATTGTTTTCTTTAGGGGTACTCTCGCTGTTTAAGTACTTATTCTTCGGTACGGCTGTTTTACAATGCGATAAACGGATAATAACCAGCAAGAGGCTGTTGGTACGCCTCTTTGGAGTTTGTTTATGTTGTTGTTAACGTTCGCCGGATGTAGGCGAATTAATGTAATGTTGTCAATCAGTGTTGCTTTAGTGCTAAGTCTTTCATCGACATACAAAAATGTCAACTTACCAAAATGTATATTAAAAACAGAAAGTACAAATCTTATCTTACTTACGGATCAATACGTCACAATAAAAAGTAATTGCCACAGAAGCATTATATTGTCTGAATATATTCCAAAAAATCTCTCTTCATTGGAAAGAAACTCGCTTTTAGCGTCGACGTAGACGCAATCCGGCGATAGACCTCATATGTGGCAACAAACCCAAAATGAACAATCTTTATACTAATGGAAAGAGGGAATTTCCTTTTTCAATGCAGACGTGAGCAGTTTTTGATTTTTCGTACAAATCCTCGTGGTGAGTGGAAGGCTTCATATTCTATTATCTGAGGACCTAGGTTTGAAATAGTGTTTCTCCAGGGTTCGAGTACCCAACACGGCGAAGAGGGGCAGAGGACGTCTGGAGTGTGTTTGCACTTCCATTAGAACAGTCTGCACAGCCTTCAACAAGGATCGGACATCCTAACGCCAATACTCTTCAACTACAACCCACTCCATCCATGAAAAGCATGTTTGTTGACACTATGTGGACTAATAGAAACTGAGGTATTGGTGGCTTCCAAGGTGGTTAAAGACGCGTTAAACCTCCATGACAGGATTGGTATAGTATCAAATTATTTGGATAATATGCCGATTTTTTTTCTTTGTTGTTTAAAGGCCATTCAAACACTATTGGGTTATTTGTGCCTCTTGGTCGGTCCGTTTTTAGCATCGAAAGCAGAGACAAAACCCGACGGCCGGCGGGAGACGGACCTTGTCAAGGTCGAGTAGAGTCCCCCGTGCCAGTTCTTCCTTAGTGGCCCCCATCTGGCGACTGGCTGCCAGGTCTATGATAGAAGGTGTGCTTGCTGGTGCCAGGGCAACCAAAAATATATGCCGATTCAAATCTGACCTGAGGGGTCCTTTCCTACACCGGCGTGAATGTTTTGGCAGCGTTGGCAACCTAATTATTATAGTATATAGTTACGCTTAAATTTATTCTACAAAATATAATAAATGTTTCAAAAATGAACTAGTAAAGGCAAGGCGCTAATGACATTTGATGATTGACGCGATAAAATCCTTAATTGCTACTTCTATAACAATTTTTACTCATTTACATTGGTTATAAAGGAATTTCTCAGTTATAGAACTGAAAACTCATTAAAAAAAACTCCAATGTTTCTTTTTTTCTCTATATTTTTCTCTAATTTGGTCGCGGATGTTATAGAGCAGGTTTCGTTGCAAAAATCACTACCTTATAATAATTTGCTCCGAACTTAGTAGCTTATATTACGCCTCCGTTCCTAATGGGCAGTTTTGCTAATTATTGTTTTCCAAATTTCGAGGCGAAATGCAAAATAAAATATTTCTTATGACTTTCTTTACCAAGACTATACAAGACAGGCTAAACATACGGCAATAAGACTGGCAAAGTTGAAAATTGATGACAAAATACGACACATAAAATGCAATATCATTAAACGCACAGAGACAAAATAAAAGAGAAGTACTTTCTGTTCTTAGAATCGGACAGACAAGAATCCACCAAAGGGACATAATGTCGAAATCAGAAAAATCTAAACTTACTACATTTCTATATATATATATATATATATATATATATATATATATATATATATATATATATATATATATATATAAGTCTCCTCTTTTGCTTCAACTAACAACTATTAATATTTTTCAACGTTATTATTGAATCTTAAATACATCGAAATCCTCGAATAATATAAGAGACGTACCATGGCATTTGGAAACAACATATAACGCCTAAGTAGTGGACGATTTAAATTATTGTGAAAAGATTGCTATTTGGATGCTAATAAATCTTTTATTGTGTTTTACCCTATTTTCTATTTTCCTTATCACATTTTTATCTTACAATGCAGCATTCCTTTAATTTGTATGTGAACAACCCCAATATTGGTAACTTAGGAATGAGGTCTGTTTGGATCTCATGGGTTTGTCAAGTGAAGCAGCTTCTCGGCCCTTTTCAAAACATGTTTACATTCTCCGCCACACTTTGCCTTTCCGGTAGCCTCCGTTTTTATTGAATGACATACAAGTGTTTAGGTTTTCGGGGCAGTCAGTGAGAAAAAATAGAAGGCTATTCAGAGGTACAAACCGTTCCGAGAAAAAAACAAAACAAAACCCAACAATGATTACAGAGCTAAACGCCTGTTCTTCCAACCCCTACAACTGGGTATAATTCGTTTTTATGATTATGGTTCTCATCCCTTTACCGCCCCCTACCGAAGCGTTCGTTTTTTGCCCGTCGAATCCGTTTGCATAATTTCGTCCATGTTGCTAAAGCGTTAATATCATTAAATGATTTCGGTACTTTGTAAATTCCAGTTAACTCCTAGAACGTAATTACACAATACACTAGCACAATATTCTAGCCCAAAAATTGTGAATTCCTACGAAAACGGATTGCCCTTTCGGATATTTTTGCCGCCAATATTTTTCATTAGTCAACTCTATGCAAATTCAGCGATAGAGCAATTTTACTTATGAAAGAGATTTTCAGATGTGGGTCTCCCCGTGGTCTGATGGTCAACTTCTTGTATTCTCATGCGGGTGATGGGGGTTCGAGTCCCTCCAGTAGCAGCAATTTTTTCTCATCTCACGGCCCGTTGAAAAAAAACACGTAGGTGTGTTTGTAGATTAAAAAAAACTAGTATGAACGCTTTAGCAAATAGTTTTGTGACATTTTATGCAGAGGGTCAGTCACAAATACACTTCACGTGCAAATTTAAAAATTATAACTTCATGATCCCCTACCAACACTAAAATTGCTCTGGAATATGCATGGTTATTGACAGCACCATAGTTTGCACGGTCTCAAAAATAATTTTTAAAAAATAGGAAGTATGAGCTAATTAACGTTTAAAGGTTTAAATACGAAAAAAAAAGTATAAAATTTCCTATTATAAATCCGAATTTCCTCTTTTAAGTTTGGAAACATTGTAAGATTGGCTGAAAGATAGTAAACAGTTGCCATTTAATCTTTTATGTTTTTCGCGATAAGTATGAAAACGGTAGATTTTTATGTGGTTTATTTTTGCGGTTTTCTGCAATTTGATGGACTTCTTTAATCCCATATTAAAATAAAAATAAATAGTGACCTGATCTCAACAATTTCCCTATGTAGGCAGAAAGTCATTGAATAAAATAATAGTCAATTTATTTAAATAGCCTTACATGTTACCTCTTCAAGAACCTAAAGACTACATACCTACAGCCTAAGAGAACCTTCCGCTTCAATGGCCACGTCTCAACTGTGGTTGAGCGTTATGTGGGGTCGAAATATATGTTGGCACTTTGTGTTGCTTTGTTGTATGCCTTTGTCTGGCTTTCATTTCTTATCACAAGTTTCACGAATACATAATTTACCGAACACTACTAACATTATCAGTTATTAAACCAATTTCATTCTGCGACGCGGTTACGCTTGTGCAAGACTATATAACGAAAACATTCTTATCAATTTGTTGAATTCAAAGGGAGGAGGGATCGTAACATTGACAAAATTGGGGAAATAGAAAAATGAGAGAAAGGGGCAGAGAGAAATAAAGGTTTGTGCAGATGGATGGGAAGGGGTAGTGTCCATCGCAGGCCCAGGGATCTCCATTGGATATCCACCAATCACCAGTGACGTATCCCTAGTTCATCCTTCCTATCTCGGGGCTTAACGGTAGGGGAAAAAACCTCTGCTCGCTTCGCTAGCTTCAGTAATTGAGTACTATCTTGTTATAGACACCGCTCCCTGTTCCCTCCACGTATACTCATTTATCTTCCCCTCATGGCTGGAGGAGTGGTGGTGGGGGGGGGGGGAGGCAAAATATGAGCCTTGTTAGGCCTGTTTCAATTGTCCTTTGAGCTTCTGCGAGAACTGCGAGAACCCAGTTTTTTTTTTGTTTGTTTGGAATATTTGGGGTAAAAAACCTTGTGGTCGTCTTCGCCCTACTATGCAATTTTGTCACGCAACTATACAGCCCATGCCCCTTTTTGGTTTTAGCGGTTATAATATGTATTTGGTTATTTAAGGAGCTCTTCCAAAACAAAATAAACAACAAAAAACGGTAAATGTGAAGACGAGAGTTCTGGGCACCGATTATTTTGATATTTTGCACTATATCGTATTTTGATGCACTAAACACGAATCCGTTAAAAAAAAGAAAAAAAGAAAAAAAAAACAAAAAAAAAAACACGCTCTTAACTAGGAAAGAAGTTATGAAGCACTAAAGTTCACTGTTATTGGGGTTAAAGTTGGCGTAAACAGCGTATTTGTAAACACGCGCATGCGCAGACATGTAACATTGGGAAACGAAGAACTCTCATTTGAAATGTTGATAAACCATTTATAACCTCCATAAAATCAGAATTCTATCCATAACAGCGAGTTGGATCGACTAGGGTTTAGATATCTTCTTGAGCGAGCGTAGCGAGCGGAAACGCTTATATATATATATATATATATATATATATATATATATATATATATATGCCTTAAAGTCGTAATACATGCCTTAAAGTCTTCACAAATTTAGTTGTTCACATTAGCTCTCATAACCCGCATAACAGTGAACTTTAGTGCTTAATAACTTCTTTCCTAGTTAAATGCGAAGGTTTTTTTGTAACGTATTCGTGTTTAGTGCATCAAAATACGTTATTGTACAAAATTTGAAAGAAATCGGTTTTAAGGGCGTGAAACTTCATTTTTACCTGATCTTTGCATTTGTCCCCTTTCTTGATATTGTTTCTAATACCTTTTCTGAGATCAGTTGATCCTAGTAGCAGATTCCCCTCGAGGGCTCTTAGGTTGTTGGACAAGAAGATCTAGAATATCATTCTCATGAGACATCATTATTGCCAGTTTTCCCATAATTTCTAAACGCTCAGCCATTTTCTCGTTGAACAAATCCAATTTTAGGTTAATAAATAATTTTAGGTTAAAGTAACATCATGGTTACTTTTCCTGACAGGCTTTCCTTCTCTTTTCTTCTGAATTAGGACATTTCTCTGGTTTCGGAATCTTTCACAATTTCACCTTCCAGTACATTTGTGTTGATTATAAAATATAAAAACCACCTGCTAACTAAAGTTTAACCTCTTAGACCTTTGTCCAAAATCGCCATTTATCGATTCAACTATTGCTCAGCTTTGAAGACTCAATCGGAGTGTTTGTGCTCCCGAGACGTTCAAACGAAGACCCCATAACAGATTTCCGCGCTAGGTGAGTACGACAATTTTCTCTTCACCATCCCATAACTTACACAATATGTATGTATGTATCTTCTCTTTTGAAATTTTAGAGATGTTTCACAATTTCGTTGGCTTCTCGGATAATCCTTTCTAGTGTGTTTGATGCCTAGAGTGGGACATTAAAAGCGACGGAGTGATTCGTGTTCAAGACATTTCCGTGAATAACTGATCTTTATGAATCTGTTTATTATGCTTTCATTGTGTTTTTCATGTAATTTTTCCACACAAATATGATATGCTTTATATACCCACGTCCTTAGAATTCGGGGGTGGCTGATCTTGTTGTTGAGTGAGAATATAATAAAATAGAATTCAGAAAGAGCCTATCTCTATTCACCCATGCTAAATTATGTATACAATTTTCAGCTTTGTTTTTAACCGCTATTAGGGAAAGCGCGTCACGTGGCGCTAATTAATATTCTTTAATTTAGAATGAAGAGTATTAATTAGGAATTTGGGAGTCTTTGTAAGAAGGGAATACTGAGCTCGATTACGAAGGTTATTGTTGAAAACGTAAAAAGATGTTTGAGAAAATTGTTTTACCCTCATAAATTGCTTAAGCTTTTCTTATTTAAATTTTAACGTCCATTATTATTACCTAGGAACCTTAGGGGTCTTTTTTTAAATATTTTTAATTGTTACTTATAATTGTTAAGGATCGTATTACTTTTTATTGTATTTCAATTATTATTTATTAACATAAATGTTATACACGACAACGTTTTTTGGCAGTGGGTTTCTAAAGGTTACCACACTTTTCTATCCACTACAGGGCTCATGCCTTATTTACCCGTAGACGAAATTTAACCCAAAAACGTGGCACTTATAATTAAATAATAATATTTAGCTTACCCTCTTTCCAAATATATAAGCAAATAAATATATTTTATAAACAGTGAAATAAATAAATTGGTTCGTTTCTCATATTTTTAACCGTTCGTTCTGGCTTATTAATGAAAGTAATTATTTATTAAAAAAAATAAAGTGATAAAATAAATTAAGCGCCTTTTTTTATTGAAGGAGAAGAAGAAGAAAATTGAAGTTTAAGAATAAGTCGTCGATTATAAAGGACGATTACAGGAGCAGAAAGGACAATATATACTTAGGGTCGTAGTCTTTGATCGTTGATTGGGAGGCAGAGCTCAGTAATTAGCCTGATCGTAAGCCTCTTGCTCAAAAGAAAGCTTCTCTTTTCAATTTGGACGGTGGAAAGGGGGAGGAGACGGAGAAAGGGGTGGGAATGGTGGGGGGAGGGATGTTTCATTCCCTTCAGCATTACCTGCAAGTACTACGTGTCCCGAATCCAATCAAGTCTACGCCAATAATACAGTCCTGTCTTAAAAGTATTTTTTTTTCTCGTTTTTATTTTTATTTTTTTTTTTGTTTCATTTGAATTTATATTAATAATATTTCACGATGAAAAGGACGAGCTATTTAATCGCTAAAATTGATCCATTATGAGTAAAGTTTTACCTGCAAGCCCGGAGGTGAGACCTACTTTTTTATATAACCCTTGACCCAATTTAATGTTTTTTGTTTTTGTCTTGATATATTTTAATAAATTTTGCCCCTCCTCTGAGGAAAATTACTTTATTTTAAAACATTTATTGAAGAATTCTTTCAAAGTGGAAAATGAAATTTTGCCAGGCGAAAGGAAGGAATTTTTAATACCTTTGACAGTTTTTGTTTAATACGTTCAAATAATATTTATTATAAATACACAGACTGGGATTAAATTCCCAAGGATAAGATGACTTCGTGAAACTATATACGTGGAACATGAATAATTCGAACTTCGATAATTCGAAATCGTGGTTAATTCGAATATTTCTCTCGGTCCCTAGAATTTAGGGCATAAACAATGTAAAAAAAGTCGTGGTTAATTCGAATAAAAGTTTGGATAATTCGAATTTTTTACGAGCATTTACCTCCAATGGGAAGTGGTGGATCATAAATCTTGTGAAAATATTCTCCCCTTTGGTTAAGAAGGAGAAGGATATAAGATATGGATGTAGGGGTTCCTGGACAAGAAGCGCGGCGGTCTCATAGTCTAGTTCTTGGACTCTAGGAGTTCTGCAAAGTGGTGAGTCGCGCTTCCTCCCTTCCAGGGGTTGTTATAGGTCAGAGTTGGGCAAACGCTGGCGCGCGCTAAAAGCTGATACCTCTCCGCTAATTTAGCGAAACTGTAGAAAGCCAGCGCTAATAATTAGCGGTTAGCGGCGGCAGTGCGCTAACCGCTAATCTATTTATGAAATATCGTAATTGCTAATAGCTTTAGTTAGTAGTTTAGCGTTAGTGGCATTGTCTGTGAGTGACCGGAAGTAAGCCAGATCGAACAGGAGTTACCCAGTGATAGGCATGAGTCGACCGGAAGTTACCGAAATTGACATTGATGTGATCGTAAATCCTGTAGATTGAAGCGGAAGTGGAACAGGAGTGAGGTTGCTTAGAGCAGACCGGAAGTGAACTTTGAGGTGACAAAATGTTGTAACTATAGCTTAAGCTATTAGCAATTACCATACTTCATAAATAGATTAGCGGTTAGCGCACTGCCGCCGCTAACCGCTAATTATTAGCGCTGGCTTACTACAGTTTCGCTAAATTAGCGGAGAGGTATCAGCTTTTAGCGCGCGCTAATGTTTGCCCAACTCTGTCCATCCTGTCGTTTTAGCCTAGAATTCCTTCCACCATCCCTCGGATCTTCATTTCTTATTCAGTTATGTCAGTCAGCGCCTAGATCTGTTGTATTGTTTGTGCCTTGAATTTCTGGTGTACAGTGGAGTTGTTGATTTAGGATGTCGAAGCCTAGAAGTTGTAAAAATTTAACGTTGCCCTAGAAAACAGCTGCGATTAAAGAAGTTGAAAAAGGAATAAAGAAAAAATCTAAAAATGCCAAGGAATTCCTCCTAACACTTTATCAACTCACCTGAAAAATAAAGAAAAAGATTCTTGCCCATGAAAATGACTTTTTTTTACAAAACAAGAGACTTTTAATTTTACTTTGTTGATAAATTATTTATTACTTATGTACGTAATCATCAATATATGAAAGGTTTGTTATTGTCTAAATAAAATGTATGTCTTTTTTTTTTAATTAAAAAATGTGTAAATATGAAATTCGATTTTTTACACCTTTATTTTCAAAAACTTTTGTAATTCGAATTTTGGATAATTCGAACTTTTTTATCGGTCCCTTGGGGTTCGAATAATCCAAGTTCTACTGTAATATGTAAACAGGATGCAACATTTTTAGTCAAATTTATCTAGTAGCACTAGCCTAAGATATTGGACGGGTCACAGGCGGATATTCAACGTTCCATAAGTTTTTGTAGAAATTTACCCAGTAGGTACCCGGTCTCGGACCAAGGCAAACCAAAATTCTACGTTGCGCCTGCTCTTGTATAAATCGGAGTGTCAGCGTGTGTTCAATGATAGTATCATGTTGTTGAACTCAATCCCGTAATGGGGTCAACGTGTTAATTGTTCTTTGCGTGGACATACCGGGCCTATGCATGAATACAAAATATTATTATTATATTATTTTGAAGGTGGCGGCATTTTTCTTTCCCCCACGAAATCCCGTAATGATAGACAGGATGAAGTTGTTTCGATATGAGGAATTTTATCTAATTTACCGAACGAGAAAAAGAAAATGTATAAAAAGAAAATGTATATAATGAAAAAAAATTGATTTTTCGATGTGAATATTAATGTTGACTACTATGAATATGTTGTGTGTTTATAACATTCATATGAACAACTGAGTGAATGTAAAACATTGTTTATTATAAAGTTTATTATTGTTGGTTTATAAAGCGATACAAATAATAAAAATGTGCTGTTGTTTTTATGTCTTGGGGCTCACACAACATAAGGAAAGGTAAATATATTTCGTTGAGCAATAATTAATTTATAACAATTCGAGGGAAGGGATTTAAAAAGCAGGCACAATATTCAAGCATTACAAGCCGAGAGCGAAGTAGTCCTGATGAAGTAGCATTATAGCGAAATCTTGTAATCCTATATTGTCATGAGGATTTTTTTTTTCTGTCTAATATTTTTGATTTTTTTTTTCGTTTGCTATTGGATAATTGTTTCCATGCCAACAGGTACAAATACAAACCCATTCAGCAGGCCCATTAGCTTCTGAATGGAAGAACCGTAATCTTAATGCTCCTCGAAACCCATTGACCATCTGTCTTTTGGGCGAATATAGAAGAGCAAAAAATTGCCCTCCTTTTGCTCTTTTGGGGAGCCATAATCAAAATAATACACAGACTAGACACGTTTCGCGTTTAGCCTGATGAGAACTATATATATATATATATATATATATATATATATATATATATATATATATATATATATATATATATATACACACACACTCCCTATCTGTTTCCCTTTCTCGGTTTGCTTTGATTAATTGGTCAATCAGCAAAATTTGTCAATGGGAAGAACGAAATTATCAATGTATCTCTACTGGCTGTTATTTTCATTTCCTTTGTAACATACAGAAATAATGATGGAGATATATCACGAAAATATAAGCCAAATTGTGTCCTGGGAGTTTTTCTGAAACCTCTTCTTCAAAAGAAGAATTAACACTTGCAGACATATTTTTTTTTTTTTTTTGAAGAACGTTAGAGGTATTGCAAAATTGAAGAGGGCCAAAGTCTTAACTTGTTATGCTCTTTATGGTTATAACTTTGATTTAGTACCAAAACATTAGTTTTAAGGTTTAAGCGCTCGCCAAAATGTTTTCTTTTAATCACTTATAACATTTTGTAGTCATTGTCCAGCGAGGACCAGTTTAAGCAGCTTCTGTGGGACATAATTTTTGTATAATTTGATTGTATTTTATTTTGTATAAAATTGGGGTTTATTATTTAATAAGAATACATTAATTAATTATATTTTTGGATGGAACGGCATTTCTCTCCAGCGGTGGTACTCCTCCTCAATTCTTCCTGGAATATTTCGATGGGTTCATCTCCATCTTCTTCTTACCTGGCTGAAGAAGATGGAGATAAACCCATCGAAATATTCCAGGAAGAAGTGAGGAGGAGTACGACCGCTGGAGAGAAATGCCGTTCCATCCAAAAATACTATCCCAGCGGCGAATAATAACATCAAGCAAATAATTATGTGTGAAATGAAGGATTAAAATGATTGAAAGACCCATTCCTAAAAAAGGTCACCAGTTGGCTACAAAATAAATACAGATTTATATTTTGACTTCAACGACAAATTTGACAAATGAAATGCAATAAAAGAGCCTCTTACAGTTATTAATTAATTAAGTTTTTGATTGGGGAAAATATGAAATAAAACAAAATTGACAAACTGAAGATACATATAGATTTTTCATTAACGGTCTTTACCTCCTCTCTGGAAATGGACATAATCACATTTCTACAGCGGGAAACACTTTTTTTTTAATAATTATAAAGTGTTTTATTATGTGTGAAATGGCTTTTATGAAATAAAACCTAATGCCTTAAAAATGCCTGGGTTAAAAATTGTATGAACCAGAGATCCGTGATCGCTATTTCTGTTCGTACTTAAAGAATTTTAATACATATCTGTTTATAAAGCAGATATTGTTGGTTTTGTTTTTATCCTGTGAAACAGAACACAAGATAAATCTCCCGATAAACTGGATTAATTTTGTTTTTCTTTATCTTATGCATTATTTATGCTTAGTTGTTATAGTTTTTTTTTTTCTTCTAGAGATTGTATGTTGGTACTGTTGATGGGTGAGCTTGTCTGCGCAGACAGCAGTACCAACCCTCGAGCTAGTGGTTTATGCCCGTCAAGTATGGAAATCCTACGGTTGGCAGGCGTGGGATACGGATCGAAACGGGAACGGAAGTTCTGATGATGGCTTGGAGAACTGGTTTTCATGATTGCTTCAGATTCCATAACCTTTAGGAGAGAGGCTGGATTCGTGAAAGGAAACGAAGCTTTCATTAACTAAAGTCTTAAGCTTAAATGAATAGGAAGTCTGTATAAAACCGCTTCATGTCCGTGAAATGAAGTCGTTACGTGTACATTTAGGCTAAATTAGATTTTATTGTTAGCACCCACTGGTAAATGATTATGGATGACCAGTCTCATTTTTGGAGATGGAAATATTTAGCTGTTGCAGTGATGAGAAAAAAGTCCGACACGCAGGAACTGCAGCATCTTAGCGCGGTTCCGTTCATGTACCTAGTGCCATTTGCTAAGCTTAGAAAAGAAATAAACTTATTTTTTTTATATATCTCGTGAAAATTGTCAAAATCCTCTCGAACATCTCGAATAAAAGTGATATTAAGGCGTCAGGGACACCGACAGTAGCTAACTTTTACACAGAAGCGGAAATTATAGAATCTGGCTCTCATTCTAAAGCAAAGCTCTATAAATCAATACAAAATATGCCTAATAAAGCCTTTCTAGAGGATACAGAAGCATGGGCGTATATGAGGGGGGGGGGGGCTGAGGGGGCTGCAGCCCCTCCCGAAATTTTGAATTGATGATAAAAACTTCTCGTAAAACCCTTAAAAATAAATTAAATAAGATCACTTAGTTCATAAAACATATTTTATTTTACGTGCAATAGCGTTTTAGTTGCCTAAAACTATTCCAAGCTCTAAATATTTAGTATTCCATACCCTGGAAATGGTCTCAGCCCCCCCCGAAATTGTTTTTATATACGCCCATGTACAGAAGGATCAAGAAGAAGTACACAAGATTGAGTAGAATACCCTGCCTAATATAGCCTATATAGAATAATATGCCGAATAAAACCTATCTAGTTAATACACAAGGACAAATAAAAGTCTTGACGAATAACAAGTCAAGAATAAAAACTTTATTTAACAAAATAAAACAAAGTTTAGTTGCCCAACTAAAATAGAATAATATACCTAATTAAGTCTATGGAGTAGACACAAATGGACCAAAAACAAGTCTTGTGGAATATTGTTTTTTTTTCTAATTAAATACTTTTTATCAATATTTAGTATATAACCTTTGTTGAAAACTATTCATTGCTAATTGATGAATCGGTTTACAACTAAGTAGTCTTTATGAATATTTAGTATATAATCTATGTTTGGATCTGTGTTTTTGGGGTGCTCTTCGCCTAGGCTTTGTATTTGTGTCGGCAGATACCTGGGGTATATTTACAGCTCTTGAGGATTAACTCTTAGCAGGTAAATTTCCTGCGGACCTTCTGCTTCTAGCCTAAGGGCATTGACCTTCTGCTTCTACAGGCATTTGGATTTAGGACTTAATATACATATGTAGACTAAATCATAGCAAGAAGTAATCCTCCGTCGTCGGTTCTTAACTATGTAGACTCGCTAATGTTATCCAATCTTAGATACATCGTATTTAAAATTCACAGCAAAAACACGACATTTCATCAGAATCCCCTGCAGAATAAAACTTATATAGAATAATATGCAAAATAAAGCCTATCTAGTGGATAAAATTAGAGGAAAAAAGCCGTTCGTGGTGGTAGAAAATCTTAAAAGTATTTCGCTCAGAAATCTCCGAAATATTGTCACTAATTTTACGTATCCTGTTTTATAGCCAAATAGATTTATATTCTATAATCAATAAGAAAAACCTACTAACAATAAAAAACTATGGGTAACAGATGAAAATAGGGAATACCAAGAATAATTCTAAAGAACGAAATCAACACCAGTATGGCATCTTCGAATTCTAACAAACAAAATATTGATTCTAATTATACGTATCCTGTATTATTGACAAATACATTTGACTACTATAAGCAATTAAAAAAGCCATAAAAAACCAAGGGAAAGAGACAAAAATTACAAAAAGAACGACAAAAACCCGTTCATAAGAACAAAACAGACGTATTTGAAGTTTTAAGCATTTATTTCTCCGATTGACATAACCTAATCAAAAATAGTTTTAGAATCATTTTTGTAGATAATTTAGTAAGCTTTCAAATAGTTTCAATCCACTTACCACGATTTCCCAACCGTGTTCGAGATATTAATGAAAGTATACGAAGTTTCCAAAACTTTTCATATCTGTTCATAAAATATTTTATTCTAACCCTTCCTTAACTCCAAACGTAACATAACTTTCAACATATTAGTTTTAATGAAAGTAGAACATGCAGATAATGTTTCAACTGAATCCCGTTATTCTAAGTACCCAAACCAAAAACGGTATTCAAAAACTATTTTTCCAATTTTCTCGACAACGGTTAAAGCTATCGCCTTGAAAATGGTTTCATTCGTTTTTCTAGCCCAAGAAGCCTATAAAACGAGTACTTACAAGCTTATGAACTCAAAAATGTAAGCGTTACGATTTTTTCTGCGCGAATTTCGCCCCAAACGCCATCTTCCAGTGGGCGGATTTTGCTGGTTAACGAACTTGACCTTTCAAATTGGACGACAGATTTTTGTACCAAATTTCATCAAAATCGGACCATTCGTCTTCTATTTAGAGAGCGAACAGACAAATATATATATATATATATATATATATATATATATATATATATATATATATATATATATAAATAAATATATACATATATATATATATATACAAATTTGAACCACCGTTATTTTCGGTTTCTAGGGGTTCTGAAACGCAAAATTTTCTAGTCGGCACTTCCGGATTGTTTCATTGTATCAACCTTATAAGCGGGGTTCCTCCCTATGGGGGAGGGAGGAACCGCGCTAAAAATGAGACTCGAAGACAAGGTATGGTTGGGATTCGGCTAGGAGGAAAAACGTTAGACCTTCAGGTAGAAATCTGTATTGGACATTTCGGCTGAACTTTGGCAGCCTTCTTTAGCACTAGAGGGAGGAAGACACATACATTCAACCATGGTCACCTAAATGTCTTCTTGGTCTTCCTCCCTCCCCCCTAGGCATTCTCTAGTGTTGAAGAAGGCTGCCAAAGTGTAGCCGAAACGTCCAATACAGATTTCTTCCTGAAGGTCTGACGTTTTTTTCTCCTAGCCGAATCCCAACCATACCTTTTCTTCGAGTCTCATGTTTTTTTTTTATAGTAGGGCGGTCACGACCATGGCATTTGTTGCCCTAAAATATCCAACAAACGAGCAATTACACACGTTTCCTATGGAAAAACTACCCTTGACATTTTCTTACTGGTTTTTCCACATACTAAACTAATTTAATGTAAAGAATAGAAATAATTTTATAAAGAACAATTTACACAGACTTGGAGATTGTCCTTTAGCTAGAGTGACAAAAAAACAATAATTAACTGCTCTTAACTTGAAATTGAGGAAATAAAAACATTAAAAAATAATAATTAAAACAACAACAAAAATAAATTTATGTAAAAAAATAATAATAGTGAACATGTAAACAAAACAAAATATAAAATACATTTATTTTAATTAATAATCTAACTGATTGACCAGAAATAGCCTGAATTTATACAAATTGTTTAAATATTTATACAATATAAGGTGTATATATACGAAGTTCCTTGCCGAAATTTGCTCTCCTGAACACCTCTTTACCGGATATGTAGCAATAAAATACAGCGTGTCTTCCTTCTACTTGAGGTGTACTACGATAAAATAAATTAATATATTCGCTGAACATATAGGTAGCATCTCGTCAATAATAGTGACATAATTTTACTGGCCCTCTCCTTTTGAGCGTTTGTATAATGTACAATACATAGAATTTTAATTAAGATGGGATTTTTATAGCAGACCAAGGTAAATTTGCACACACACACAGAATCGTTGAACAAAATTCTTTAAGATTATATCATTAAATATACAACATAACGACCACAATTTGGTAAATACAATACAGACATTGGCCTATGTTTGTTTTAACTGTTTGACAAAGGCAATCATGATGAATGAAAAAAAAAAAGGTTCTAGATATCCCCTCCAGATGTCAATTAACAACGGATGCGAATTGCGATGACTCAGTTCCTTTATTTTTTTTGTATCTGATCCTTCAAGATGGTGCTCGAAGCGTGAAGGTTGTTAGCCCAATAAGCTAAAGTCATTTGCTATCGCGTGCTCACCTCCTGAGTAGACAAAAAAAGGAAACTTACAGTAAACGAAATTATAGACTCTCTTGATGGGTGTCGGTTCCTCCATCTGTTTGTTAGAAGAACTTACAGTTACTTACAGGGACAACATGAAGAAAAAATAATGTTATTTATCTTTATAAATTATATATTTATAAGGGACTAGCTGTTCCCCGGTGTGCCATGCTACCCCAGTGTGGATTTGTAAAGAAACGAACATACAGACAGACAGCTGGTAGAGATTTTTGAGCTAGCCTATGACGGCTATATATATATATCAGAATAATTATTAATCGATACAATTGAGAATTATGCTTCCATTTATTTCATTTAACCGTGAATAGATAAAATAAGGCCTCTGGTCTATTGGAAGCGAAAAACTGCGAAATGAATTCGTCAGAATTCGCACGAAAACACACGAACAATCCAAACACGAGGATCCATCATGGCCGGCTTCCACTGGGCCCGTATCGTTCGTCCGTTTTCGTCCGAACTTGTGCGAAGTGCGAACCGATCCCATTCTGCTGGGATTTATAGCTGCGAACGAGTGCGAATAGACAAGAGTTAAAATGGACTGTGAGAAGTTAATTTTGCTTTTGAAAGGGAGTATCTGTGGGACCAACGGGAAACAAAATATTTTAGAATAAATCTTGTCAAGAATGTGTCGAAATGTATCCTTTATCATTCGAAAATAGGAAATTTGTTGGTCACGTCTATTTGAAGATCATTCCACAAGTGAGAAAATTCACCGAACGTTTCTAGATTCACCAACATTTCCTGTCTTTGTTTATGTCGTCTGAGCCGTCAATGAACCAAAGGTGATAATTCCAAAGTGAAACATTCTTCATCAGAATCATGAGAAAAACCTTTCCGAAAAGCAATCACGTCTACTGCGATTTCGGACGAATACTCAAGCAATGGACGAAAGGCATTCGCAATATTTCGGACGATTGGAGTTCGCCCGAATTCGTTGCTTCGCAGTTTGCAGCTTTTAGGTTCCAGTGGACGAAAGGCCTAAGAAATTTTATAACGTAAAATTTTTAACTTTTAGTATAACCATACGGCTTCCCAGGGCAATACAAGAAATACTTGTTATTTTTTTTTTCATTTTTTTTTTTTTTTTTTTTTTACAAAATGTTTAATACTTATTGTCGTATGTAATATTCAGTGTGTTGACACCAGAAAATTTTTCATGTTAATATTTTAACATTTTATTAAAATTATTATTGTTATTGAACCTTTTTAACTGTTTTACATATTTTAAATTCTTCTTCCTATGTTTAGTGCTCATAGCTTTTGTTGCAAAGCTTTAGAAAATAAATCAGAAAAATTGGTAATTGTACACGAGTTTGACTTAAGATGCATACGAAGTCGTGAAAATAAATTACTGCTAAAATATTTTTCACAGGCTACAGATAGGGCACTATGAATTCATAGTGGCTATCACTTACCAGCCAAAAAATAGAGACCCACTTGTAGACAATGCAATTGTACCCCAAAAGTTAAACAATATATTCACTGACTTTAGACATCACACGAACTTTACACTTCCTTACAACTTACTGAATAAATAAATACATATTCTAAAAAATAAGTGAAAATAAGTGAAAAAAAAAGTCGTCGTCGAAAGGGTGTCCCGTGGTATAGTAGCTAGCTCCTTAGATTTATAAACGGGAGGTGGTGGGTTCGATCCCCACTTGCGGCAGGAATTTTCTCATCTCAGGGTTCACATCTCAGGAGAATGAGATATCTCGCTGCACCCTGGATGTCGGTGCTAATGGCCCAGATTTGTCGATGCGCCGTTTAAAAAAAAAAATAAATAAATAAATAAATAAAAAAAAAAAAATTCGTCAAAATATTATGATAAATTTTATAATTTTATGGTGCTCTTATTTTCTATTGTATACATGCTTTTTATTAAAAATGAACAATATACAAAGAAAAAAACTGTTGAACCGTGTTCGAAAACAATCATCGTCTCGAATGGGTTAAGGAATTAATTGCCACCCTTACAGAGCTAAGAAAGGAAGTGCTTTATGTATACTTTTTCTTCTTTTTTACATTTTAATGACTGAAATTTAATGCATTTTGAGAAAGGGTAGAAATATGCATTTTAAGCGAATTGCACTTCATTGGATCTGTTTTATTTTAAAAGGATATATTAATTGCAACCTGCTGTTTTAATTCCTAAGTCGATGGGAAATGGAGTGCTCTTCCGTATGCACATTCAAGGTTTTTAATTCTTGACATTTAAGGAACGAGAACCACATGTGGTTCGGTCGAAGGCCGTCTTACAAGGCAGATGGAGCTTACAGGTAGGGAATGAATAGTAAGTCTGCTGCCAGAGATCACCTGCCTTGCTCTCACCTGAGCAGTAGCATCTGCTAAGCACCTGCTGTTAGGTGGACGTCGGCACATGTGGGCTTACTCCGGTCTATCCAGATCCTTGTGGGGGTCATTCGAGTCGAGTATTCTCACAGCGTCCTCTGCCAGCCTTATTATGCTCATTAAGGCTACGTTTTAGGTAATTTATGCATTCGGAATCATCTTTGTTTCTAAACATGCTCATAATATCCGTCCACTCTCCAAAAATTCCTTAAATAGCAGGGTCAATTGCAAAGCACTTATTTATACATAAAAATATTATATTTATTGATAATTTACAATTTGTACAAATGGAAGAGATGAGGGGAGAAGGCAGACCTTACTGCTACTCCCAACGAAAGTTCTGTTATTTTCTTATTTTATTGAAAACTTGGTCAATTTGTTGAACTATATACACTATTTACAATAGTTACACTATTTCAGAAGTTAGGGTAATTAATCAGTTGTATATTGTCTCGTGGCCGAAGGCAGCGATGAGGATTATCTGGGATAACGTTGGAAGAGAGGGATCTGCCAAGAGGATTGTAGCCCAGGCAAGTGGTGGTTTCAAGTGGAAAGTTTTTGTGTAATTGTTTTGATTTGCTTATTTCATTTTTTTTGGGGTGCTGAAAAAAAATCTTAAGTTGTCTTTATTTTACTACATAATCACGTTTTGCGTACGTAGCTTTCTTTGCAAGTTATTAGCTGAAAGCAACAAAAAAACATTATTTTTAGTGATTTTGTGATGATTTTCATACTTGCCGAGCAAACTTTTAGTGGACAACTTCAGATTCGTGTTCAGCACCACAAAAAACATAAAATAAGCCAATCAAAACAATTACACTAAAATTTTCGACCCCTTTTTTCGCACCATTTGACTGGGCTATTGGGGCGGGGCTGGTAGCTGAGAGAAAAAGGTCAGGAATCGGGATTTGGCTAAATCATTAACTAAGGGTATGTATATCAGTGCCTTGATAGACGGTTAGGTCAACTTATCGAAAACTTGTAGAAATATTTGGGGAAAATGTCGTTTGTGAGTGTAGGGGGTGGTTTGGACGAATTCGACCGGGAATATGCAAGCTTGAGAACGAGCCTCTTACAGGTCGACCAACAGAGCTTGACGACGAACGCCTGCGGGCTACTGTTGAAGAAAAACTTATTGTAACAGTCGAAGATCTAGCAGAAAAACTTGGCGACATTCTACAATCCACTTACCTAAACCGAGATTACTTATGCGATGACCTAATGCATTTAGAAAGATATCATGTCACTTTTTAGCGAGCTAAACGCCTTTGTAATTTACAAATACCAATAATTAATTAGGCAGAAGGTAAGAAATTAAATCCTATTCTGCAAGTAACACAACTTTATTTTTCTAATAGTTCCACGTCTTGTGAGGGTACGGGGGAACGTTC
Source organism: Gonocerus acuteangulatus (assembly GCA_946811695.1). NCBI lineage: Eukaryota > Metazoa > Arthropoda > Insecta > Hemiptera > Coreidae > Gonocerus > Gonocerus acuteangulatus. Next base: position 57,142,400 of record OX328130.1, read on the forward strand.
TCCTACTTTGGCAAAGTCATGATTAAACGTAATATTATCTTATCATTAGAATCAGATGTTCACAAATCGAATGAGCCATTGCATCAGAACTAGTAAAAATAAAAATTAAGAGAATATATTTTCGTAGAATTTTAGAACTATCAAAGCCCTTTGCTCTACATATTGTACTGCAGTGATATGCCAGAACCTGACAACTCAGCCCTTGCTACCTTTGCAGACGATACACTCATCATCACGAAGAGCACCGACGTCAAGGAAGCGATTCTTCACTTGCAAGAAGCTGCAGATGAGGTGTCATCCTGGTTCCGAAAATGGAAACTAGCAATAAATCCGGTGAAATCTTCATGTAAAGTGTTTTCTCTCAGAAAATTCCAAAATGAAGATTTACCAGAGCTGAAAATTGGTCATCACTCAATTCTCTGGACTCCAAAAGACCAGAGTATACGCTACCTCGGAGTACATCTAGACACAAGACTGACTTGGCGACATCACATACACAAAAAACTACAAGAAGCTCACACACGACTGTTACAAATTTACCCATTAATAAATAGAAAAACTCCCCTAAAACACACCTGTGGTACACTACTATACAAATCGACAATACTACCCATACTAACGTACGCATGTCCTGTCTGGTTTGGCGCCAGAACCACACACATAAAACGTCTACAAACATTTCAAAACAGAGTACTCCGAATAGTGTCCAATGCTCCTTGGTTCGTAAGGAACAGCCAGATCCATAGAGAATTGGAGGTTGATCCATTTTTCACTCACATAGAAAAGCTAGTGCGAAAATATCACCAGACTCTTCCAGCCTCCAGCAGTTCCATGTTTTATCAACTTGGACAAAGAAAAACCTCGCGAATCAAACACAGACTTTATCAAGACATTTTAACCCTTTAAATTTTTATCTTACAAATATTGTTTTGTGTATAATACGTTTTGTATTGGTCCAATAAAATTGTTTTGTTTGTAGAACTATCAATTTTTATAGGGATTTGAGTAACTTAATAGACCGTAGAATAACAAGAAAAATTGAATTAAAGCTATATTGTATTGAGTGGGATGATAAAATGGAGGGCAGGAGGGGAACAGCCGCCATGAAGAGGAGGAAAATTTATTTGTTGCGATAAATTTCCAGGAGGCTTCACACGGATTAACTTGTCATCCTGGCTCAGGATTGGCTGCTCCTCGTTCAAATTGTTTTTATACCTAATATGACTTGTTTGTATGCTCCAGCTCTCGATACGGCTTGAGCGATTATTTCCCAAAATATATATAACGTCAAAGATAAGTCTTAAAATCCGTTCAGGAATTTCAGGAATAACAATCGCCAACTTGAGTTTTAACGTTGACGTATTGACATATTTCTTCAGATTGTGAAATATTATTTATTCAGCGATTTCATTGATTACTTAGTAAATTAACTGGCTATCCTAATCCTGCACCCCAGGCCTTATCCAGGACCCCTCATTCTCCACCTCACCAATACGACCTAACAGAACGTTGCAAATACATTTTGAGATATTGAAGTGTTATGGTGTGGAGTGAACAAAAATCAATGTAATTATATTAATTAATTCAGAGCAACGTCAACACCGATCTTCTCAGAACATCATTGTGCAGGTAGACTTTAGGTCAATCTAAAATTCGTTACTAGTATTCGGCAAACAGCTGGGTACAACAAATCACTGGCCAGGCCCCTATTTTTGTATTTATTTTTGTTAAAAGGCGTATCAAAATTTGCTCTATTAACGCCGGGCTTTGTACAGGTTGCCACCCTTTTATAAAGCACGTGGTCGGTCACTCATTCAGATACTGGCCACGCCCGACGTTGTTTAACTTGGGTGATCAATAGGAACCCATGCGTTCATCCTGTGGCTGTGGCCGTAATGGCCCAATTCTACGTTGTGGCGCATTCCAGGGTTCGGCCAAAAACCTTAACGGGCCTTGAGAAGAGAACAATTCCAGTACCTGGAGACTCAAACCCCAACCTCCCGCATGAGAATCTAAGGCTTTAGTCACTAGACCGTGGGGAGATCCATGTAATATTTTTCTTTGTAGATATTGCGTGATTGTGGCTAGCTTCAGGGACATCTTCTTTCCTGATCAGTCAAATTTGTGAGTTTATGGTTTTTGACAAAGTCAGCATTAAAACGTTCAGGTGTAGGTCTATCAGGCATTGTCATTAGGTACCGTAATGTGCGAGAAGTACTCCGCCCATTGACTCAGCATGTTCCGCCAAATCTGTGACTTCACACCGGAAGTAAGGACCCAAGTGAAGAACCCGATGAAGTTTGCACCCTTTTCCCACTTCCTTGAAATATAACAGAGAATGGTGAGCTTTACTAAAAAATATTGCCAAGTCACATTTTAAACAATACTTAACTGTTGCTGCTATGATGGACATTATGTGGGTTAGGGGCAACAGTCCCACTTAATATCCAACGTATAGCAGCTACAGTTAAGTTTTGTTTAGAATGCTGCTTGACATTATTTTCCCCGACCCCTTCAATTTTTGGGGCACTTCATCTGAATGTGCGGAACGCAAAATCTCCTGCCTTTTGTTGTGCTGTTACAATCCAGTATATCTGAGAAGAACCATAAATATTTGTGGGACATCCCTCCTAAGCTCCATAAAACAGACCCACCGCAATCAAGAAGATTGTACTTATCAATTCCAGGAGACCCAAGTTGGCAATCTCCAAACCGTTGAATGTGCATTTAGTGATACTGATGATAATACCTTTACCTGTAGGAATGGACGGCGAAATCCTTCCAGGTACAGCTGTTAGTGGTGCCATTACCACGGACTGTAACTCTTGGTTAAGTCCTCAGGCATCGCCATTCTAATACCTTGGAACAGTAAATCCACACTTAGTCCCTCTCTCTAATCCATTGAGTCCTATTTATAGATCTTCGACCCGGGGTTACGCTTCTGATTAGTTTTCTCCTTTTATTTACCTTTATTTGGAATCATAAATTTCCATTCGTTTTACAGTATTATGTTAATTCGCTGACGATATGTCCTAATACTTTTTTTCAATATATATATTTGTTTATTTACAGAATATTACAATCTACAATTTCAATTGTATTATGCAATTTTGATGCTTCCTGGTTAGGAAGGATGCCGAATACCTTCCTGGTTAGGAAGGATTCTAGGATGACCTGGAGTTTACCTTACGTCCTCCAACCACACCCTGCAACTAGCAGGGAGTATTGGAGGCAAATGAGACGTGGCCAGTAATATCATGAAGAGAGAAAAATGCAAGAATTTTTTTATGTGGACATAAAATACTTCTATGTCTGTTAGTTCTAAATTCAACTGATTTCTAGCAATGTTCCTTTCAGTTTTGAGAATTTGATCTAGGTCGGTTTTGAATTAATATTATTCAATCGACAGTAAGCAGGAAGCAGGCGTGGCCAAGCTCATTGACAGTACGAGCCATTTTTCAAAATTTGAAATTTTTCGCGAGCCGCAGTTAAATGCATATTTAAAAGGTATTGTTTTTATTATATTTTTTAATAATAAATTATACTTATTGAAAACATAAATAAAAGTACAAAATATGTATATTAAATTTAAATATTAAAAATTAAACAAATTTATTTTCCTTCTCTTGATAATTCTTTAACATTCGATGAATAATTGGTGACAGGGCTTCTCAATAATTCTTTGAGATGCTGGCTATTCAATACTGATCGGTGTTTGGATTTCGCGAATTTTAAAGTGGAATATTTCAACAAAGAGCCTTTTTTAATTCTGGACATTTCGATTCTGGTACAAATTTCCAAAATTCAGTAATGGACATCTACTTATATTTTAATTGTAGATCTTGATCTTCTTAAATCTCCATTAAATTTAAGTCTCCAGGCGCACAAAAATGAACAGGGAACTTGGGTACATATATCGAGAGCCAGAAATAACGTACCGAAGGTTGGCTCTCTGTGTGGTAGATCATGAACGAGCTGCAGATTATAAAAGAACGTGTTGTAACATCATTTATTATGAAAGGTTATACATAACTAGCTGAATACCCGTGCTTCGTCACGGCAGATAAGTAGTTATTTTATTGAGTTAAATAATGTTTCATTAAAATTACGTTACTATACAATTCTGTGCAGTTTATTACAGCACGGTTCCCGTCAGACTATATGTTATTCAAAGGGCGTTAAAATTTAAAAGTTTATGTTTCCAAAAAGTTATTTGGAAACACCCATTATATTTGCGGGCATTACCAAGGTTATAGGTGAGGAGGCTGTGCAAGGGTTCCGGATTTGACTGAGACATCACGGTTTGACTGGGACAGTCCCGGTATTTTGCAATTGTTTCGGTGTCCCTCCCGGTTTTATCAATGTCCCGGAAAAGGCTGTACGATGTAAAAAGTAATGAATTCATGTTTATAAGAATCTTTTATAAATAGGTTACTTTTCTACAATCAACATTTTTACTACTGCTCACAGTGTCAAAGAAATGAGAAGTAATCTAACTGTAAAACGCTGGAACTACCTCCACAGCGCTGCCAGCTGCCAGACACTGCTATTTGGCTGAAAGATTTTTTTAAGAAAATCAAGTAGCAAAAAAAGTTCCGTTCTTATTTTTAAGGTTTGGGTAGACTACCATTCAGGATCCCCCCTTCCCGTTACTTGCTAGGCTTAAAACTCACCATTTTGCTTATAATTTGTACTGTTTTTATCCCCCCCCCCTGGTATGCCCATCCCATATTAATGTGTCCTGGTTTAACTCTCCAAAAATATGGCAAGCCTATCTGACGGGGACAGGCAGAAAAGAAAAGCAATTAAAACTCTATGACGGACAGTTAATTTCTAGTAATTCAAGGTCTGCCATCATAGTTGAAATTAACCTCAATTAGAAATAAAACTATGAGATAGATAATGTAAGGTAACAGCTGTTCTTTATCGTCCTAGCAACGCAGGCTGCCTAGGCTTGCCTTCTCTAACCAACTCAAACTTTAAACCCCCCTAAAAATTCTTAAAAATACGAATATCAAAAAATCCTTTCTTAGCGAGCGCCTACGTTATATAGGGAGTGTCCATGCAAAATTTCAAAATTTTCTGTCCAGCGGTTTGGGCTGGGCGTTGATAGATGAGTGAGTGAGTGAGTGAGTGAGTGAGTGAGTGAGTGGTATTTGACAAATATATAGTAGATATATTCAGTAAAATATTTAGGTAACGTTCCTTATTTCTTCCTTCCTCGTCGGAATGGGAAATTTACTTTGAAAATTCCTAAGTCTTGTTCGAGTTAATCTTCCCAAATAGTGAGCTCATGTTTATTAGAGCACGTTAATAAATTATTCTCCGAGTTGCTTGGAGCGACTTTTCGCAGCTGACGTCTCCCATTTGCCAACTGCAAAGACTTGAGAAGTGAAAAGCGGGAGATCGATTCCACGCCTCCACCCTGCTCGGCTTGACGAACGGGCTCGCACCTCCTACATATGGTAATACCTCTTGTCGTAATGAAGCCAGCTCGGGTTTAGCATTTCACTCGTCAAGTTCAACGAGCAATTACCCGATCGGGAGCAACTGATAGGACGACTCTCCTAATGACAGCTTCGTGTCGTCTTATCACGGTTGTGTGACATTTTCAGTGCGTTTCCTCCCGCCATAGGAAGGAAACCCGCCTATGAGGTTGAATTCACGCCGAAATCCGGAAGTGCCGACTGAAAAATTTCAAGAGCCTATAACGGTGATTCCAGTTTGTATATTGTTCGCTCTGTACCTGTAAATATTGTACAAAAATCCTTCGACTAATTTGAATGGTAACGTTGACTGAAGCAGCCGAATCCGGCAACCGAAACACGCTTTTTGGGGCACAATTTGCGCTTATGGGAAAATTTGTTTTTTTTTTCTCTATTTACTTTATTTATTATTTTAGCACAAATATGCTTTAGCGGTGACTAAACAGGAAAAAAACGTTACAAAAAAGTGTCCGCTGGCGTTTGCGCATGCACAGTGGGGTGAACTTTGAGAACGAGGATGTAGTAATTTTTACTGTTTTGGTCTCTATGTCTATGGAGTGATTTGTGTTAAAGAAATGTTCTGCAATTGCTAATATTTTTGTGGCCATGTTCTCAACAGAACAGTGATTGCAGAACACTTCTTTAACACAAATCACTCTGCAGAGCTTGAAAAAAACAAAAGTCCTGGTAGAAGCGATAGAAGTTGTTAAATGCCCTCAGAACATCATTTGAGACGAAGGCTACAGACTAACCGTATTATGGACACCCGTCATCCCAAGAAAGACTGAAGATCTGATTGGCTGCATGAAATCCAACGGCGCGGGAAGAATCGACTAATCAGAGACCTGGAAAGGCCTACTACGACCCCTACCAAGTTTAAATAAGACCCGGACTGAACCCTATGTTCATTCTCAGAATGAATCCTAAGGAAGCCGGCAGAATGTCTAGTGAAACGTCGGTTGCTACCAATTTGACACGGTCATATCCAGAAGACTTTAAAACATTAAATTACTTGGACCGTGGAAGTCTACAAGAAATAATGTATATATTGATCTTACACTTTCTACTTGCGTCATAGTTTAATAAACCTAAGACAGATATTGTAACCTGACTCGGCACTCATATGCTGTCTTCGTTTGAATTACAGAACAGGCATATTAGATTTCAACCATCACCCATCCTCCCCGGGCTGTAAATTTTAATTCTTGTTCCGCCCTACCGACAACGACATCTCCCCTCTCCGGCGTCAGTATAATCACCCAAATCCCGTGGAGTATTGTCATTAACGACCCTCCTGACTAATACCCCCTCCATTCATGTTTAAACCCTGTACCAATATTCAAGGGGGTTGTAATAACAAGGGTTATGCTTCTAACAAACTGATAAATTCGAAATTCATTCCGGTGTGAAATCATCGTCCATCCTCTTCGGAAAGGGTTCACAGGCTTATCCATCGAGGTGGTTACATTGGAGATATTAAGTCTTGCCGTACACGGTGTGGAAAATCTCAAGATTTAGACTGCGCTATCCAAGCCAAGCAAGATATTCCTCGACGTCTATGGGGCGTTCTTGTGGCCAGAGTTAAACTGCATAGTCCATCGAAGTAGAATGAGAAAGCCAACAGAATAACTGTACAGTCCACTGAGGCCGGGACTGTACAGGCCAGGTCTGACGTGTGTGGACAATAGGATATTTGCTTCACATACAATGGGTCTACTGTAGCTAGACTGTGCAGGCCAGGTCTGACGTGTGTGGACAATAGGATATTTGCTTCACATACAATTGGTCTACTGTAGCTAGACTGTGCAGGCCAGGTCTGACGTGTGTGGACAATAGGATATTTGCTGCACATACAATGGGTCTACTGTAGCTAGACTGTGCAGTTCCTGCCTTGAGGATTATTAACTTATCGTTTATGTGCTATAACCTTACAGTGTATACCTTAAGGACAAACTGTGCAGCCTCGAGATTCGAACTGAATCTGTCCTTTTAGCACTTTCCTCCGAAGGAAAGTAGCTATTGAGGTTGGACTCATGACGGAATTTTTGAAAAATTCCTTCAAATCTTTATCGATCCTACCTAGTAGACACCGAAAATGACCCCCGTTAAAATTTATATATGTATATATATATATATATATATATATATATATATATATATATATATATGCATATATATATATATATATATATGCATATATATATATATATATATGTGTCTGTTAACACGATAGCGGCCAGAGTTTTTGTTTTTTCGTCACGAAACTTGGTATATAGCATTCAATTAGCAAACGATTGAACGAGTTCGTTAACCACCAAAGTCGGTCCACCCGAAGGGGGGGTTTACCCCGAACCCAAAACACTAATTTGACTATGTCAGCCGTAGTATTTGTTATATTTCAACGAAACTTGGTATTCGTAGTGGTAATATAGAGAGAAAAGTGAGATATAAAAATGAACTAAATCGGTTCATTAGAAGGGGGGGTTTACTCCGGATCCACAATACCAATTCGCCATAACAGCCGTGATTTTTGGTATATTTCGACGAAACTCGGTATTCGTAGTGGTAATCTACAGTTAAATATGTGTTGTAAAAATAAACTAAATCGGTTCATTAGAAGGGGGGGGGGTTTACTCCGGACCCAAATTCCTAATATACTCATACCGGTCGTAATTTCTGCTGTATTGTAACGAAACGCGGTATACGTCGTGGGTAACTCATGAGAAAGAAGTGTTGTAAAAATGAGCAGATTCGGTCAATCGTAAAGCGGGGGTTTAATTTGTAATATATTTCAATAGAAAAGCCCGCCAAACGTAGGTTCACAACGTCGCCGCAAGGAGCGCTTTCTACCACTAGAGTGACTGTATCCTGTTCCTGCGTTAGATCAAAATACGATAATATGTGTTTTTTTTGTATTTATTACGTAGTGTAGTAGGTACCATGTGTAAACATAACTCTGGAAGCAAATTAATAATTGATCAGTTACTCATTACAAATTTAAAAGAGAACTATTCATGTTTTTATTTTATTTATGTAGGATATTTTAAGCAAATATTTCTGGAAAGCAGTCTACACTACCCAAATTCTGAGGAAAGTGCTTAGTTATGCAGCTCCTGCGTGACGGACTTTTTTGTATTATCGTTTTCGTTTCCTTCATTAGGAGTAGTAACTGATTAAATATTTTTGGGCGTCATGAAGTGTCAGAACGTCCTTATTTTGTGTGGAATCTCTATTTTACAGCTTAGAAAAAACTACAAACAATGCGCCCAATGGCAGTAAAAAAAAAAAAAAAAAAGGCTATGAGTACTTAATAATCCTAAAAAGCTAGAAAACTTAAATAAGTGTTTCTTCAAGGGTTTGTAATTAAATTTTAGAACTTATTATATTATATCTAAATTATTTGATAATAATCGAAATATATTATATATTGATATATCTCCTTAATATTTTTGACATTTTCTAGACAGGATAATTTTGCTTTTATTTATTTTCGCAAAAATATTTGTCGATACCAGTTAATACTTGAAATTGAAACAGTTTATTTGATTGCTTTTTGAAATACATATTCTTTTAAAAGATTGAAATACCACTAAAACACGAAATTCTCCTTTTCCTTATTTAAATTAAAAAGTCCGACTCGCAGGAACTGCATCATCTTAGCGCGGTTCCGTCCTTATCTCTAGACTCATTTAAAATGATTAAAATAGAAGCTGTTATTATTTTAGGTCCACATTTCTGGAAAGCATGAAGATTAGATAGTTAGCCGTCGAGGTGATAAGTAAAGATGGAATGGTTGGGATTCGGCTAAAGAAACCTCAATACGATTTTTGTTAAAAAAATCTATATTTAGGACGTTTCAGCTACTCAGCCTTCGTCAGCATTGAAAGTACCGGGAGGCAGAGGAGGACCAAAGTTGACAGTTCCATCTTTACTTTCAAGGTCTTTTTTGTTTTTCAAGAAAGGTTCTTAGGACCTGGATAGGCCAACCCGCCCTACGAAGGACACCGCTAGGCAGTTGAAAAGCTATATCTGAGAAATCCATATCTCTAAGATTAAATTGTTTTTCTTATTTTTCTTAACCTGATTTATTATCAAATACATTATCCAACTATAAGCAGTTAAAAAATAACAAGGAATAAAAACAGACAAAAAGAACAGTTCGAATAAGCGAAATCAATTACTTTAAAGTTTTAAGCACTTATTTCTCCGATTGACATCGTCTAATCAAAACTTTCATCAGGACCTTTTTTGTAGAGCATTTCGTAAGCTTTCTAATGGTATTCTTCCGTTTGCCAAGATTCTCAACCTTTTTCGAGATATTAAGGATGGTATACAAAGTTACCAAAACGTTTTATATCTGTTAATAAAATATTTTATTCTAACCCTTCCTTAACTCCAAACGTAACACAAATTTCAACATATTAGTTTTAATGAAAGTAGAACATGCAGAAAATGTTTCAACTGAATCCCATGATTCTAAGTACCCAAACCAAAAACAGCATTCAAAAACTATTTTTCCAATTTTCTCGAAAACGGTTAAAGCTATCGCCTTGAAAATGGTTTCATTCGTTTACCTTGCCAAAGAAGCATATAGAACGAGTACTTACAAGCTTATGAACTCAAAAACGTAAGCGTTACGATTTTTTTTGCGCGAATTTCGCCCCAAACGCCATCTTCCAGTAGGCGGATTTTGCTGGTTAACGAACTTGACCTTTCAAATTAGACGAAAGATTTTTGTACCAAATTTCATCAAAATCGGACCATTCGTGTCTGGGACCTACAGAGCGAAAATACAAATATATATATATATATATATATATATATATATATATATATATATATATATATATATACATATACATACATACATACATACATACAAATTTGAACCACCGTTATTTTCGGTCTCTAGGGGTTCTGAAACGCGAAATTTTCTAGTCGGCACCTCCGGATTGTTTCATTGTATCAACCTTATAACCGGGGTTCCTCCCTATGGGGGAGGGAGGAACCGCGCTAAAAGACAAAATAATCTTCCATCTCTTCCATTAAATAATCAACAGATCCGAAATAAAACGTTATCAGCCGATGGTTGAAGATTAAACGAAGGTCAGAATTCTCGGGAAATCTTTTTAGACGGGTTTTCCACGATTTGTTTTTCTTTTCTTTTCCCCGCTATTGTAAAGCAAATAAGAAAAGCAATCAGTAAAATGGAAATTAATAAAAGCTTTTTTAAATTTACATTACTTTTTAAAACCACATTTATCCCGACCCCAACGAAATTGAATGAAAACATATTCAGTCTTTCATTTGAAGTTTATTACACCAGTCTGAACGAGGTTCGCCCGGAGTGGTTTTTCGTTTTTAAAAATATCTCCCTTGACTTCTTTAGAAACTTTATTCATGGAAATTTTAATGTTTCTCTAATTAAGTTTTAATGTGTGCGTCAATGAGAAGTGAAATGTCCTCTTTTGAATGTTTTCGAAATCAAGTGCACTTTTTTCTTTATGTGTTCCCAAGTTGTACATTTGTACATTTTAATTTTTAGCATTAATTTAATATTTTATTCATTATACTTTATTCCTTGGTGCTGTGTTTTGTGTTTAGCTTCACATTAATTTAATTTAAAATACGCCATTTAAATTCTGCTTACAAATCACTTCTGTGAATATTTTATTTGATCTTTTGTAATTAAGTCGTATTTTTTTTTTTGGTTTCTTTTTTTATGTCGCCTTTGTTAGCTATTTAAAGCACACTGGATCCTTGCAAATCACAACACAAAAAGTATGCAGATTCATTCTGTGATTATGTATCACTTTAAGGTTATTTTTCTTCAGTTACTCTAATCTCTAATTACTGTTTTTTTTTTTTTTTTTTTTTTTTTTTTTTTTTTTTTTTTTTTTTTTAAGCAAATCAATTTTATCTATATATATGCGCATTGTTAAGGGCAGCTTTCCTAGACGACGCGCAATGCATGTAACCTTCAAAGAGATTTTTCACTCTTATTCGCTATTTATGAACTTAATTAATATTTTTTAACGTTAAAACGTTTTGTTAAAATAAAGGAATAAAGCAGTGAAGGTGTTTGACCTGCTTTGCATCCTATTTACTATGATGAACCTTCACCAGCCAATCAACCACAATTGTAGGTAATTAATATTTTTTTTTAACTCATTCCCTGCGCACTTTTCAAAGCCTATAATGCATCACAATGGAAAACGAGTTAACCTTCCATTTACAGTTTTTTCAATGATTTACTATTTCAAAATGAGAATAAGCAGCTAAAAATGTCCTGTTCGCAGGTACTAAATTATCTTAGAACCTTTTTTTTTCATATAATTCTTGTATGTGGTGTTATTTCAAACGCTTGGAACAGAAACTTTTAAGCGTCACATCTTAGGTGGAAAGACAACAAACAATTTCTCCATTTCAAGAAATGAAGAAATTGTTCATGTTGTTGTTGTTGTTGCTGCCGATTTCTTCGACTGAGGATGTCCTTTTAAAATGTACAACTAAATATATTTATTCGGAAATCTATTAGGATTTCCAGGATTCTTTAGCAGGATATAAACTAGTTTCCAGATATTTAGGAAAATATTCGAAAACTGCCCATGTGAATTGCTAAAATATATTTTGGCTAACAATTGTAAGAACAAGTATGAACAAGCATAAGAATTTTGTACCAAAAATTGATTTTGGCAATCAAAAACTACAATTAGAGATATTTTTAGCCTTGCCTAAAGTGGTTTAATACATCACCTTGTTTAATTCTATTCGCAACATAAAAATACAAAAGTACCTAGAGGCCTATTTTACGCAAAATTATATGAACTGCGATATCCTTTTTTGCACTGAATAAAGCTGTGTTCTTTTGGGCAGATTTTACGGTTTAATGAATTTGACCTTTCGTTGCAGGCTTTTTTTTTTTTTTTTTTTTTTTAAATTTTCTTCAAGGACCGTCTATTTTTTTTTTCAGGTAAATCAGAGCGAATAGGCAATTTTTTTAATTGTAGTATTAGAACGACCGGTTGCATTTCCTCGCCAATGGATTAGGGAAATTCGATTTTTTCGTCAGCACTTCCGGATTGTGTGTCATTGACTCGACGTCATATGCAGGTTTCCCGTTCTATTGGGAGGGAGGATTCACGCTAAAAGAAAAAAGAAAGAAAGTATTTTAATCTTTTTGATTATCGCCGAATAGTTGTGACCAAGAGACTCCGTCCGTTAGGATGTATAGCCTCCAAGAAGCGAGAGAGACGGGCGCTATGATTGAGCTATCATGAGAAGGAGCAGGGCCCGTGAAATGCTTTATACGCCGTGACCAGCGTGTGAATGCGCCTAGGGTGGCTGGCTACTTCTCTCTGGGCCTCTTTAACGTGTCACTCCGCTCTCTTTAGGCCTCCGTATTAATCTCAGTATGTATGTATAAGGAATAAAGTATTATGTGCACACAGATTACATTAAATATTAATTAACTTTAACCCCTTCAACTGTGTGAAACCATTATTCCACTTATGGAAATCTACTTTGAACAGGTACTTCATTTTAAACGTTTTTTTTATACACCTTAAACCACTTACGACCAAAATCTCCTCACGTTTCGAGGTGTTAAACGAAATATACGAGAAATATCGACCGCTAATGTATTTTTTTAGTGTTTCCACCTGTCAAAACGTTGCAAAGTATGCACAACATGTTATAGATGCTGACTAACAAAAACGCCTGAAGCTGACACAAAGAATCAAGTTATTAACACTTTATAAAAATAGAAAAATGAGCGGCGTTCCACTAGATTCTGCGGATTAAAAAGCATTTTTGTGACAAATTTCATAGAAATTCAATCGTTTTTCTTTATTCTAGAGGATTTGTGGCCAACAACCTGCCCCCGGGGTCTCCCGTGGTCTAATGGCTAGCTCCTTGGATTCATAAGCGGGAGATGGTGGGTTCGATTCCCAACCTCCGGCAGGAATTTTATCATCCCACGGTTCGCTGGTGAAATTCCTCGCTACGCCCTGGATGTCGGCGCTAATGACCTAGATGTAGATGTGCCGTAAAAAAAAAAAAAAAAAGAAAAAAAAAAAAAAAAAAAAAAAAAAAAAAAAAAAAAAAAAAAAAAACCTGCCCGCGGCTCGGATGCGGAATCAATTGAGCCAGCGAGCCGAGTGTTTCATTGATTTTGTGTCGCTATTTAACTTTTGAAATAATTCCAAATTTGACAATTTAATTGTAATGTTGTTTCTATTTTTTTTTAATAAATTCATTTTGTTTTTTAATAAATTTTATTACAATAACATTGTCGTACTTACCTTGAACCGTCTACGCGGCCCCTGAACGTATTCGCACAATATAGTTTGGCCCACAATTCGTCATACCAATACCTGTTCTAGATCATGAACAGACAACATATATTGAGGGTTCAATGCACAAGTAGACCAAGTCCATTTTTGGTATTTATGTTGTAATGGCATTGAAGAGTATTACTAAAATGGCTCTTTTCAGTGCTACAGTAGTCTAACTAACTTCATGTATTGTACGAAGACAAGGTATGGTTGGGATTCGGCAAGGAGAAAAAACGTCAGACCTTCAGGAAGAAATCTGTATTGGACGTTTCGGCTGCACGTTGGCCGCCTTCTTCTGCACTAGATAATGCCTAGGGGGGGGGGGGGAGGAAGACCAAGACATTCACCAGATACATTCAACCATGGCCACCTCAATGTCTTCTTGGTCTTCTTCCCTCCCCCCCCCCCCCAGGCATTCTCTAGTGCTGAAGAAGGCTGCCAAAGTACAGCCGAAATATCCAATACAGATTTCTTCCTGAAGGTCTGACGTTTTTTTTTTCTCCTAGCTGAATCCCAACCATCACTTGTCTTCGTATGACTGCAACGGCTAATTATCTCCATCTCCACTTCATGTATTGTAGAGTCCTAACTTCATTATTTTGCCACTTTTAGCTGTTCTTGAGCAGAAGTAAGCCAAGTCCAAGTTGTTACTATTTTATAAAAAGGCCTATACATAAATAATGTCAGTGTTTATGTTCAAATCTGTTTAAGACTTATACTGGTCAAGAGGATTTATACAACGTCTCTGCAATTAAAACGAATAATACTCATTTTCTGAAAACTGCATAACATGGACTTGGTCTAGTTGTGCTCTGAACCCTCCAAATATCGATATGGGAAAATGGTTTCAGAGGGAAGGGGATCTAGAGGCAAACCGAAGGTAGTGTAACATGAAATTATAAAGAGACTTAGTAATAATTGAGTTCAATAGACAAGATGTGCTCAAACTGTTAATTATGATACCAAAGAGGTAGAAAACGAAGAAAGAGATGGATGGAACACGGCTAAATACTAACACCTACAATTTTCGCAAATGATCATAGATTCCTTAATGTTTCAGATGAATATGGAACTAATAAACCCCCAACCGGTGTGCAACACATGTCGGTCGATGGGGGTAAGGATAGAGAAGGGCTTAAGTATTCTGAGTGTTTATATTGAAGTGTTTAGTGTTTCGGTGGGGACCGCCTCTTCTCTTTCACTGTTTACATCCCCTCTTCCAGTGCCCTTTGTCTGTTAGGAAACAGTGTTCCAGCTAACAAAAACTGGAAGAGTGTTTATATCAGATGATTTCCGATACCTACAACACAGGATGGGCGGTTGTAAACAGTTTTAGTCTCAGCCACTGATGTTGATTTGTATACTCCTTCTTTGTTCATCAGTTTGGTAGACATTTCCTTTGTAAAATTTTTTTGGACCTTCTAAAAGGTTAGTTGATAAATTACTCTGAAGTTTTTTCAAAGTTAAGAATTTCGTTAAAATAAAATATGTACGTTCTCATTTCAAAATCCTAGAACATTCAGTGGAAAACAGCGTTTAAAGTTGCACTTAAGAAGGAATTATTTATTTATTTTTTATTTATTTCATTATAAGAGCTCCGCAACTATGGCTATGAGCCCTAATACAGATTATAAAATATATACAATTTTCTCTCTCTCTCTCTCTCTCTCTCTCTCTCTCTCTCTCTCTCACTCTCCCTCCCTCTCCCTCTCCCTCTCCTTCCCTCCCTCTCCCTCTCCCTCTCCCTTTCCCTCTCCCTCCCTCTCTCTCTCTCTCTCTCTCTCTCTCTCTCTCTCTCTCTCTCTATATATATATATATATATATATATATATATATATATATACATACATACTCGACATAATTATAGCACTCTTCTACTCCATTTTACTACTTTATTGTTTTTTTGTTATGATTCATCGACAGCTGGAGTCATTAGCATTATCAATTATTATGTTATAAATTTTTGCATATTTTTAAAAATAAAATGAATACATTTTGTTATTTTTTCTGTTCATAGGTAAGAGATTCCTTAAGTAACCACGAGTACGGTTTATGAAGAAGAAATGGAATACAAAATTATGCAAGGTAAATGTTTAATTATTTTATACGTGAGTGTTTACGTTTATGTTTTTTTTTTTTTTTTTTTTATGATTGTCTTGTCATTGTCACTCTAAAATGATGGTTGTTAGCACTTTTGCATTTTGTGTTTGTTTGTTTTATTAGTTTTCCTTAATTCACAAATTGTCTACTTAATTGTGTAAACAGTTATAAACCATTCAACCAGGATTACGATTTAATAAACAAAAACCCTAAAAATGCTGGGAAGACATTCATGGATTTACACAACTCATTCCAAATAACAGGATATACCCCTCAAAAAAAAACTTTTTTTGCCTATTTTTCAAATATCCCTCATGAAGGTAAACTTACATTTCTAGATTTGTTTAATTTTTGTGACCGGCGAATGTAGTTTTAATTTAAATATTTTTTTTTTTTTTTTTTTGCTTTAATAGAATGTTTAGGCGCAAGAAAGCGGCCAGAGAGCTAAATGCCAGAGAGCTAAATGCCAGAGAGCTAAGGGATTAAAACCCCGTTTTCATTTTAGTCTTTTTGTTTTTGTCGTGTATCAATATTCAATGTAAATAGTTTATATGTTGTCAATTTGGTCATTATTGATTTATTGCATTTTCTAATGTCCCTTGACACGAAAATTGCCGGTCGACGTTCAAAAATGTTTAAGAGACCACTATGCCGTTAGAATGTGTGTTTGATTATCCCGCCTTTTGGTGCCCATCTGGCCTAAAGATGTCTACATCTGGAAGGCTCTCCGCCCCTCCCGTTTAGAACACACACAC
Source organism: Gonocerus acuteangulatus (assembly GCA_946811695.1). Classification (NCBI taxonomy): domain Eukaryota; kingdom Metazoa; phylum Arthropoda; class Insecta; order Hemiptera; family Coreidae; genus Gonocerus; species Gonocerus acuteangulatus. The sequence goes on from OX328130.1 coordinate 57,159,078, forward strand.
TCCTTGCCTCACATGCACAGAAGGAGCCGATAAAAAAGTTTTTCTTCCCCTTTCCACATGTACTTTTGAAGGGCCCCCCGGGGTTGGGACTCCTTCAAAACCCTATTAGGCTGAATGAGACCTTTTCGAAAGGGCCGTATAGAGTTGTAGGGCGCAGCAAAGGTAATTCTATTTGCTAACCTTCTCCCTGTTTCCTCTACCTCTTTTTTTGCTTGTAAGGATGAGTAAAAAAACGATACCTCATTGAGAAGATTACCGAAAGAATAAAATCATCTAAATAATACTAAAACTGTATTGACTATATTCAATTTTACTTAAAGAAAACTATTTAAGCTATCAGGAATGGTTGGAATCGGCTAAGAGAAAACGTTAGATTGGCAGCCTTTGCAAAGCAATAACTGCTTTGGTGACAGAGGAAGACCATGGATAAAATACTCAAAATGCACATTTCTAGCCGAACCCAAACCGTTCTTTGACTTGTTATCACCTCAAGGGGTAACTGTCTTCATCTCATTATATTTCAGACAAGCTGTGCGACGACTTCGTCCGCGTCGAATAGTGACATTGGGCAGCATTTTTTTTATAAATGTTTATGTTTAAGAAAACCGTCGTTTGGGTATTTAAAGAAATCTGCTTGACAGTAATTCTTCTCTATACACCATAGAAGACGTATAGCCATCGGGGGTCCAAGCATACAGGCTGCTAGAATTGCTGACACTTGACAGAACCACATAAAGCTGGCCGTGCGAAAAACAGCTAATACTTAAATCCAGACCGACAATTTTTATCGTCTGACCTTGGGCATTATTAATTGTCTTCGCGAAACATAGGCTCTCACATACAACCTACAAACGTCGACGTGATTCTTTACATTTGCGAAACTTTTTTACTCATGAACCGATTGACATGAAACAAACACTAAATGTTAAGTGGAGCTTACAAAAATATATTTGTGAAACCCGCATCTAAATGGGATAAGCCCGTTTTGAGATTAGCGTGCACAAACGCACAGACGAACATTCTAACCATTATTCTTTTGGGGTGCGATTGCTTTGATAAAGGCCCCCAAATAAATTTTTTTCTTATAATCTTCCAAGTACAGACAGCGATCTGTCACATTTGTATTATAGATATATTGATATTTTATGCATACAATCACAAATAAGGGCACTGAGGACATTCTAGAATTGCCATCCTATTAAATCAGAAAGATTGAGCTCTCTATTTCCCAAGACCTTTGCTCATTTTGTGAAGCAGACAAATTCCATGACAATTACAACTCACTGTACCTTCCATATCCACACTATAATACAATCGCAATATTGTCTTGTACTTGATTCTTGTACATATATCAGCCGACTCTATCCACCATAATGCTTATGACACTTACGGCTTTGATGAGTCCATTCATACACTTGACAGCTGTATATCGCCTGGGGTATTCATACAGATGAGGGTGTGTTGTTAAGGCGGAACAAGTCATTCCGACATTGTATCATGTTAGGGAGGTGTTGAAGTGGACAAATGGTAGCTTTGGGAATTTAAGCAGGAATCAACATGGCCATAAACACAAGCGGCGAAACCACCTACTATATCCATTCATCCCTTTTGTTTGGGGCTTCACAACACCATATCTCGTATTCCACCAGTTCTCATGTTCTCTATCTCATTTATTTATAGAATTTCATTATTCCACATAATTCCTGAAATTATATTTACGATTGTGCCGTTAAAAAGCCTATTATATTGTATCGATTACGTTCCGCAATGTTAAAGTTTGAATACGCACGCACACACAATTTTACCAATTCAATCAAAATATCGGCAGGGGGCTGATGCGCATATTTTACACTCCATCATTTTTTCCTAATTATATTTTCACCTGAAATCTCTCACTTTGTGTCAATCTGGACTTTGAATAATATATTATACTAGCTGTTACCCAGTGCGCCATGCTACGCCTACTTTCTGTCTATGAGTCTCCCCGTATCAAGATCTACTTGATAGTTGTCTATACCCAGTTACGAAAATCGGTCAAACGATGTGAATTTGTTTTAGTTCATAATGATACCGGCAGAGGCCAGCACAACAGCACATCATCTAACAGCCGACAGAGGCCAGTAGTAGTCGATTCAAAATGACCTTCACTATCTGAATGGTTCAGTGTAGCCAACGTTTCTTGAACAAAACTTTTGACCTTTTGACCAAATTGACTATTTTGACCTAACCTAGGAGATTTCTCGCATCTACCTGTGAGCCAAGTTTGGTCAATATCGGTCAAAAGGTGTAGATTTTAATAAGGAACAAACAAACAAATAAATAAACAGAAAAACATATAGACACGTGATTTATATATATATATATATATATATATATATATATATATATATATATATATATATATAGAGATTGGTTCGCTGCTTCTGCGCCAGATGTACTGATTTCATTGGTCGTTGAAAACTTTATTTTCCTGCCAAATTCTTTTTATTTTTAGGTTTACCCTCACCTCAAATCAATCTCATTTTCCGAATAAATGGTTTCCTTTGCGACCAATTATTACCTCTTAGATTCACTTGGTTGAAGGAAATTTAAATAATAGATGACCTTAAGATTACTACAAGAAATAATATATTCCACAAAAATGATTCCTTAAATATTTTTGTTATGTGATCATCTAGGAATTACAGTGCTTAAGTTGGAAAGAGTCAACGACTTTGCTTCCCTTGAGTGTTTCATTAGTGGGTATTATGAATGAGGATAATTTGGGGATTTCAAAAAAATGACAATGGCAAACAACCTTGCATTCATTGGCTTCTTCCCATTGTTAATTGTTCTCTCCTGAGAACTTGTATTTTGGCAGATGGTGGACGGATAAAAACTTTTAGTATAGTCTAATATGTTCGGGAGTTGTCAGGGTTAGTACGATGCGTAGGTAGGCAAAAAGTGCTTTATTTTGTGTGGATGTTGGGGAGCATCTCGATAACCATGGCCTCCGTTAGGGGGGCACGATGGACAATTAGTGAGGGGCCCTTGGTCTCAGGGGGGCCCGGTGTAATTATTTTACTCGCATTATAATTCGAAATAAAAAAAAAAAAATACACAGGTACCTAACAATCCAGGCAACGAATTCTCAAAAACAGCCATAGATCGAAATGCTTGGAACGAAATTTTCGACTTCATAACTTTCATTGGACTAGTTAGAAGGTCAACATATCAAAAGTCCCCACCCGTAGCCTTTGTGCCGGGGGGAGGGGGGGTTTAGAAGGTCCCATTTTTCGGGGTTTCACTTATATCTCGGAAACACTGCGACCTAGCGACATGACTACTCGATAGCAAATGAACGTTAATTACATTTTCTACAAGTTCTAGTCAATCAACTGTTTGCATAATTATTAATGGATAACTTTCTAGATTCTCTATTTCATATGTATAAATATTATACAATATTATAAATATTGTCAGGTCAAATATTTGTAGCCCCAGGAAGTGCAAATGTACCTTAGACACTACGTAAAATTTCCACTACGTTCAATTGCGAATGTATTTTTGTACATTTAGTTTTTTTTTCGACAACTAGGCCATTAGCGCCGACATCCAGAGTGAAGCGAAAAATTTTCCCAACGAGCCGTGGGAAGAGAAAATTCCCCCGCCGGTGGGGATCGAACCCACAATCTCCCGCTTTGGAATCTAAGGAGCTAGCCACGGGAGACCCCTGTACATTTAGTGTATTTTGTTTTCACATAAATGTCAGTTTTTGTGAAATTTTAATGGAAAAGGGGGGCCCTGTAAACCAAAGTTATTTGGACAGGGGCCTGCAATAAAATATTTTAAATCTCCATTGATAATGTTTATTAGATTTTCGTTTTTATTCCACTGTTGCCAATAAATTAAGCTTATCAATTTCGTCTAGACTTATGTCCTGATTGCTGGATAACTCTTCAGTAGTGTACTAGATCATTCGTAATCAACAAAAAATTAAAGGCCCTCAGAAATCAAGGAGAATTTATTCGGGAGTAGTAGTTATTTGATTAAGAATTGAGGAAGTTAAGGTTAGAATCCTGACGGGTTTCGTGCCGAAGAGGCCTTGAATGGGGAAAATTGACGCGAGGGCCGAACAAAAAGGGCAAAAGCAGAAATAGAGGAAGCTTTGCCGGCAACTATCTCGGAGAAACAATAGCCCTCCATTCGGGCAAAGGATCCAACAGCAGGGGAAGTTGTTCGCTTGCCAAGCAAATTTTCGTCAACACTCCCAAATCAAATAACTCTCCAGATTTCATTTTCGTTATCACGCCTTTACCTCTTGTTATTTATCGCAATGCTTATCAGCGAAATATTTCTGCAATTAATGATCCTTTTTAAGAGCAGAAAAAAAAAACAGCCCATTTTAAAAATTAAAATCCTTGTTTCTTTTATAAAGATAGCTAATATATATATATATATATATATATATATATATATATATATATATATACATGCAAAATAACGGGCCAGTCAGGTTTGGGATGAATATGAATAAAAAAACATCTGCAAGTTTCTTGAAGTTGACGCTACAGGCGACGGGAATTGGTGCAAGGTTAAGTTCTAGAAGTGACTTGGCCTTCTTTGTTATGGACATAAATCTTTCACGTCAATTATGGTGTAGTATGGCGCACCGCACTTTGATTGTGCAGATAGATTGTAAAGATATCTGTAATGAAACTAAATTATCCTTAGTTTATTCGGTTTAGAAAAAATATGGTACTTCGCTATCCTCTTCGCACAGTTTTACCTAAAAGTACATTTATTGAAGTTGCAGTGGTATACTTTTCATCGCCGTACTCAGCCATACTCGTGTACAGCTTATTAAAATTAATTTATCAATTAGTGATGTGATTATTTTATTAAAAACGAGTTAACCATTATTATTTTGTGGAGATAGTTGTTGAAAAGTTTGTGATATCAAATAACTGAATATTAACGGTGAGATCTATCTAACATCTAGTGTGAAACTGTCAATATTTATTTGTTGTACGCAAAAATTTAAATAAAGAGGAATATGTCGAGAACAGTTACCAGTATTACATTAGTTGTTAATTTATTCACTTGAGGTCTTGAAAATACATTTGGAAGGATTCATAGATCTACCAATTGAGTAAAAATGATTTTCTTAAATTGAATAGTTGCTGTTTTTCACGGTTTTGTTACATAAAACCCGTTTATCATTAAAATAATTATTCTAAAGATTTGGAAGTGGTCTCATTCTACTCGGTACAGAAGAAATACTTCAAAAATGACACCTAAATCAGAAAGATTCAAGTACCTAGAGGTTTTGTCTCAAAATCCGGCGTTCGGCACCACAGTGTGCCGGATAACAGCTAATTATTAATAAGAATTATCGCTAGTTATTAATTAGAATCATCGCTAAATGCACTCATTACAAGTAGCAATAAACATTCAGCCATGATGGGAGCAGATTGCATGAATGCAAGCTTCTCATTGGCTACTGAAGGAGTTGTCATTTTTTGAAACCAAATTATGTTGGAATTGTCCATATTTTGATACTGAACGGTGCAAATAAACGCAATTTTAACTATGTTCTGTCTGTTTTTAATACAAAACAGTTGTAAACCCGAATGCGGCATAAAAAGCTCCTTAAGAATCGACCAAAATCTCAAAACTGAAAAAAATGGAGTTGTCCAACTTTGATACCAAGCTCCTCATATAATGATATTGCTTATAAGAACAGTTATTAAGCATATATATATATATATATATATATATATATATATATATATATATAATAAGCAATTCTGGAAATGTTGTAAAGGAGATAGGATAGATCTAATAATTATTTTATTAAATTTTAACGTCCTTTTATTATTAACTAAGAATTTTAGGACGGGTTATCTATAGGTTACCATCCTTTTCTAGACAGGATAGAGCTGATGCCTTTTCTTTTTTCTCAAGAAAAGCCACCACCCCTAGTGGGAATCGAACCCAAGACCCTTCAGCACAGTGTTAAGTGCTCAAGCCTTAACGCTAACGGCCACCTGGCCTCCGATATCTAATAAAGGAAGAGCTTTTTATTATTTTATGTAAAATTTATTAGAAAATACTAATTACTAGTAACTAAAATTTTAACAGTTTTAACATTCTTCGGGTTAGTAGTGTTGATCCCAGCATGTTCTCGGCACACAACATTTCCATAGCAAATGATTGAATGAGTTCGTTAACCAGCAAAATTGGTCAATGAGTGGAGGCTAAATAATCCTTGCAAAAATACTCGTTTTATATAATCTCTCTCTCTCTCTCTCTCTCTATATATATATATATATATATATATATATATATATATATATATATATATATATATACATATATGTACACGTATACGTGAAAAATAATGGACCAGTCAGGTTTGGGATGAAAAAAAAAAAAAAAAAAAAAAAACAGGAAAAGAAGGGGAACAATTTAATGACATTTTTTTTTACAATTTATAAGAACATTTATAAATAAGCAATGCTTGAAATGTTGTAAAAGAGATAGAATACCTAATAAAGGAAGAGCTTTTTATAATTTTATGTAAAATTTATTAGAGAATACTACATTTTAACAGATCTTTTAACAGTTTTAGCATCCTTCGTATTAGTGTGTGTGTCTTTTGATATAGAAATTTCGGTTCTTCCTTTCTAGCATACTCTCGGCATGCAACATTTCCATAGAAAATGATTGGATGAGTTTGTTAACCAGCAAAATTGGTCAAAAAGTGGAGGTTAACCAAATCCTTGCTAAAATATTAGATTTAATACGACAGATCTAATGAGAAAAATGTGCTTATTGAAGTGTTACATCTTCTGTTTATTGTAGTGTATTTAATAAATGATTAAGTTGGTTTTGTAAGATATGTCGTGTTCACCGAAAAATGGTATATATTGTGTCAAAAATTTTGTTTTGACCTAACAATCGTATCGGCCACTTTAAAGCATGCTCTTTCACGTCAACGTCGTCAGACTTGCGAAACAAAATTGTTTACATCTTTATTTGGTAATCGTATGTTCAGAACCATTCGCTGAAAAAAATGTACATAGCGAGTCATTTCAAAAATACACTACAATTTACAATAAGAAACATTTATTTTCATTAGTTTCACTTTAAATTGAAGAGCGGATTCAGAGTGTCTGAATACAAAATCAGGCGTGTATATATGTAGTAGTAATAAACTGAAAAACGCGTTTTTTTTTTCTCGTAAACTTGTTTTATTACACTATGTACCGTTTTTCAATGAACACTACACATAAAGATTTAAGGTTCATTATGCTTATTGGAGGGGTTTTCTTGCCGTGGAATGTGCGCTGTAAACACAGTTATTGCTTAACGCAGAAGATTATTCTTTCTTTCGGCGGATTTAGAAAAATTAAACAATTTCTGCCTGAGGATTCTTGTAAAACTCCGCAAGACCGAACTTCTTAATGACTTGCTTGCTGAGTGGAGCCAATTATAAGTTGACACTTTGTTATAAATAAGTCACCTGAAATTAATAACCGTTTCCGCATCACTTCCGTTAGCAGATGCTCGGAAAGATTACTAAATTCTCCTAAGTAAATTACACCTTGTTTGTGAATACTTCAAGCAAAAATTACTTAATTCCCACACTTTTTTGGTGATTAATTTTTGAATAATTATAAAATTAGGATTCGGAAATTTCAAGCGTAGGTTGGATTGTAACTTTTGAATAATTTAGTATTAATGTTTCCTGTTACAGAGAGCAACTTTTGACCTTCAATTTAACGGTTGTGCATAAGTAATGTTGACTTCATGAAGTTTTATGACCTTTTTTTTTTCATCTAAAACAAAATTATTACAACTTGTTGTTTATAGGCTTTTCTATAATGTTTACGGAAAATATAGAAAAATTATCGATTTATATAAATTATTTACTTTATGAAATTGAGAGATAATCTCAGTTATGACTACACCGTTGAAAAGCTCATTAAAGTTGACAACTTTTGTGAGATTCGGCAGCGTACATGATTTTATTTCTAAGAGTAGTGAATTTGAAAAGTTGTCGCTAACCAGAAGCTTTTATTAATTTCTACTTTTACAATTGATCTTGTGGTTCGAACGAGATACTTGTGGTCATTGGATTTGCATCACCCTTAAAGCTAATGCTGATTTTAAAAACGCAATGAAACGTTGAAAACAAATCTTTAGAAGCAGAAAAAATAAGAGTTGTACTTTAAAAAACAAGGGTTTTCTCTAAAGAATCTTTAGAATGGCATATGTCTAGAACGGAGTGAACTACATTTTTCGCCTAGTTTCACCCCCTGGAATATTTTCATTATTTTACGTTACACCCTGTATAAAGCACAAGTAGGGTGGGTGGTAAAAAAAAAAAAAAGTCAAAGTCCCTTTTCCTTTTCATAAGCACTATCGAAGCAACAATAAATTTTTTATATATATATATATATATATATATATATATATATATATATATGTGTAATGAATGCAATTAACCATCAAAATAGATAATATATATTTTATTTATATCTTACTATAAAAACGCATGCGACATTGTGATGGGGCTGCAACTCTGGAAGGAAGGTTATTGGAGCCATATATCACCCAGATATATCTCCCGCATCAAATATATTACTATAATCTAAATATAATCTCGCTACAAGATATATTTACATTTATCTAATGGCCACTCTAAAGGCAATTCTTGTTATTATATAGACAAATAATAGGAAATTATTATACAAAATGCATAAAATGTACATTCTCAACAAATCAAACATCACCAGTTTATTTAATTATTATTGTTATAGATTATAATGAGGTAATACAATGAAGTGTTTATTTATGTACTAATAAAGTGAGGTATTATTAATTATTATTCTTTGAAAGCACTTTATTTAAGCGGACTTTAAATTTTCAAAAACTTGAAACAGACTTTATTCTTTTTAAAATTAAAAAAAAGATTTGCCCTATATTTTCACTTCAAAGCTCAATATTCGTAGAGGGCCTGTCAGTACTTGTATGAATTCATGTATTGAAATATTATTCATGAATTTATATTAATAATTGATTTTCCTTGTAAAGTGGAGGATGTTTTATGTTAACTCCAAGATATGTCGATATTTTTCCTTGTTTCTTTATTTTATCTAAACCTAAGTATTTTTTAGAATACTTGTTTTAGCTCGAGTGCCATCCTTGCATGCTTAAATTTGTTTAATCATGTGTATAGATGAAATTTTAAAAATATGAGAAGAAGAAATTGATTAGGGTTAGACCAATAAAATAATATATATAAATATAATTAAACAGTACGAATATGCATACCGTTAAATGCAAAAAAAAAACAAAAAAAAAAAAAAAAAAAAGAAAAAAGAAATATAAAATGAAGACTAATGATAATTTCGCAAATGTCACGATTTATATTTAAATAAAATTATAAAACATTCTACAAAATCAAAATGCATTTTGTCCATTTTATACAATTCGATTGTGACCCACGTCCAGCATACAGTTCCAAAAGGACTCATGTCCAAACCATTATTTACTTTTTCTTAACAACTATTGTAGTAAAAAAGGTCAAATTTTGAGAAGTCCAGTCGAATAAAGCAATATTTGGCATAAAAACAAAAATCTCAGAGAAAATTCAAAAATTACACCTTGAAAGAGTTTTTTTTCGTTTCCTTAATATTTACATTTCTTGGATAATGCTCCTTTTGGAAAAGGTAGGCTCGTATCGTCCCTACCACGACAAACTATCGAACATGCAAAATCAAGTTTTTCAGATTCGGGACTTTGACGTTGGATTGTAGACGATATTGTCACAACTCTAACCCCTTTAGAATAGCCTTTAATGACTTAAATAAAGTATCGAATAAGACCATTTTTTCGGGCAATGATAGCCATGTTGTTCTTTGCCCTAAAAAACAAACAAACAAGACCATTTTTCAATATATTACTTCGTCAATGCATGATAGTTTGACATGGTAGAGACCATATATTCTCCAACTTATACACTCACATCGAGGCGTTAATGACCTCATAAGTTAATAAAAATATTAATAATCATCTGGTTTTAATAAATTTAAAATGCTAGTTTTATATTATATATACTTGCATCTTCTGAGAGCAGTGCTCTCTAGAATATCTCTATCCCACTTCTTCTATTTCACTCTCATCCCGAAACTTCTTTCATCTCAAGGAGGCAAGGAAAGGACCGATAGAAGCAGATCCCACAAAATCCCCGTCCATTCTGAGTCCAGGACGCCAAATAGTCCTTCCTGAGTCTAAGGTAAACCTCTGGAAAATCACTACCCTAAACCCTGAAAAGAAAATTGCTCTTTTTTTTATATTTTATTATTATTGTTCAATTAGGGAAAAGTACCTTTCTTTTTGGCAGTCATAATTGGACTTTAGATAGTAGGTCGGCTGTGTTTATTACAATTTTTATTAACGTTTTCGCTCTGTGTCTCTACTTAAAATAGAAAACCTTAAGAGACCCTACCTTAAGGTCTGAGCCACTACGCTTAGTTTCTGAGTGGTTCTAAGTAAGTGATTCTAAATATTCATCAGAATCTTTTGAAATCTTAAAAAACAGTTTATTGCCAACTTGTATTGTTAAAATAAAGCATATTTAAATAATAATATCGAATATCTCTTCAGTTGTGAATTAATGGCAGAAAGTTGTAAACTAGAGGGTTTGGCTTTTATATGCTGTGTACTCATTGGTTTTAATTATTTAAGGCCGTAGTGCTAAAATAATTATCAACGGATTGGTTTGTGTTTTACGGTACTACCAGTAGATGTAGGCCTAACGTTCCGTCGTTGGATTGAGCAATCAATACTGGACTTACAAGTGGCGTATAATGTAGCAGTAGTAAGCGGAATGGGAGTGGAACTGAGTAAGTAGCCTCTGCGGGGGTTGGTGTGTTTGCCGAGTAACTAACATCCCTGTAATGTTCCCTACCACAAATTATCCGTTCTGTTAGGCTTTGAATAAATACAGCTATTAGTGGCCTGGGGAGAGGTTAAATCTGTGGGGGTCTGTCCGCCTGTCCTCGTTTCGCATCAATCAGCTCTCTCTCTCTCTCTCTCTCTCTC